>CAEGAD010023426.1:0-10422 GCA_903067055.1 Poeciliopsis paucimaculata
GTTTTTCTTACATACGTTTTTTTTTAAACTCATTTTTATTTTTTTTTTTTTTTTTTCTTTAAATTAATATTTTTAAAAAAAAAAAAAAAAAAAAAAAAAAAAAAAAAAAAAACTTGATGTGTTTTCCTGCTGGCACATCTCTCACTTTGAGCTCTTCAACAGTATGTAATTTATGAGCTCTTAATATTTTGTGCAGCATATTATTAAACCTGACTGAGTGGTTTTCACCTTAGTAGCGTTCCCCCCTCACAACACGTCAGAGGCTACGTCAACATCCTGCGGCTGTACACCGCATACGTCACGCATGCGACTCGCCGGACAGAAAACAGCGATTGCTGGCTGCTTTTGCACTTCGTTTGCTGCGTCCTGTTTATTTATCGAGCGAATGCGTGTTTTGGTACCTCTACCAGTCAGTGAACTGACAAAGATAGTGGTGGGGTTTGTTTTTTTTTCCTTTTACGGCTTGAAACGCACCAGTTCACCCGGTGCTAGTTAATCCCAGCTGCTCCTGCATGTGCTGCGAGAGTGACAGGTTTTACATTTAGTGCGTTTTCTTGCTTGTGGCGGTATGAGTTACGGCGGCGGAGGGGGAAGAAGAAGCAGAAAAGGAGGTAGCGGGTTCAGGGATGGGAGCAGAGAGAGACTGGACCGAGGAGGTGGTGGAGGTGGAGGTGGGAGAGGTTTCAGGGGACACGGTTCCGACTGCGACCAGGACCGAGGAGCGGGAGGAGGTCAGAAGGACCGTCCTCCTCCACACCTGAAGGGCCGGGAGATTGGTCTGTGGTACGCGCGGTATGGAGCAGTGAGGAGGAAACAAGCGGACCGCAGATCGGTATGAGCCTCGCTGTAACTTTAGAGAACAGCTTTTTGATTTGACTACAATGACGTGTGCATTTGTTTACAGTTGCCTTCCATTCATAAGAGCTAGTGGAACATCATTGACGCAATCTGTTTTCCAACAGTCTGTTGGTATTGAGCTCTGTAATGTTTTTGTTTTTTTTGACACAGCTTTATGGTCATTTGACACCAAAAGGTTTGATGTGTTTTCAGTCTTGAAGCCCTCATCATTTCCCCACTTCTTCCACATCAGCTTTTAGCACCAAATTCCTTCTTCCTGCCTTATTTATTAAATGTGTTTATCATGACAGGCCTAATTTCACTTCCCTTTCAACACCTTGATAAAAACGGCCACACTGCTGCCTTCACCTCTGCTTCTATGCCTCAGTTAAACTCCCCCACAATCCTTTGCTGCATCACTGACACATGACCAAACAAATGCCACGTGACCAACCCCCTCTTCTCCTCTCCCTTCAGAAACAAATGGCAACAAGATGCAAATAAATATCGGCCCAGTTTTATTTATCGGACTACATACTTTCTTACACTTATTTAGCAATAAGAGAAGAGAAGAGAGATTACAATCCAGAAAAACTACCTTAGCAACTATGTTTGAGATTCTTATTCTTCCACCTCAGAAATGGAGTTAGGCCAGAAGATATTTACTTATACTTATCTACCAATGCTGAGTAGGAATATCTAGTTTATCTAGTTTATATACTTTGGATCAACATCATTAGACTATGTTTTAGACTCCTGTTCTTCCAACCCAGAAATGGAATCAGACCAGAGGATACTTATCTAGCACCTAGTGTACATACTTTAGATCAACATTAGATTATTTTTCTTCTTTTGGTTTTTCCTTTGGTTTGTTATTTTGTTTGTATTTCCTTTTACATCGTGTAAAGCACTTTGTATTGCCTTGCTGCTGAAACTGTACTCTATGAATAAAATTACCTTTACCTTTATAAAATGACACATTTTGTCCAATACCGATGTTGGTCCCTCCTCTAAAACTTTCCTTTCCTGTGGACTGGATTTGCTTGGTAGGTCGGTGAAACAACTATTGTGTAATTTATTTGTTTATTTGCCCGAGTGGTGCTGCCAAGTAGAACCTTTTAGCGACACAAAGTGCAGTAGCAAGAGAACATATGTACATACATATATATATATATATATATATATATATATATTTTTTTTTTCCCCTTTCTTCATATGTGTGCAGCGGGCCATTGTCCACATGGACGAAGCCAGAGAGGAACACATCACCAAGCTCCTCAACTCTGTCCAGAGCGACCCAACAAGAGACAGCAGGGACGCACAGTCCTCAAGGTCTGACGCCTGGCGGACAGCAGCCAGCAGCAGCGGCGGCGGCCACTGGTGAGAGCTGCTTGTGACTTCAACTGTGCTGCTCGCTCACTGCCAAGCTTACAATGTAAAAGGATGTATGAAGTCAGATGGATGTTTGTAGCTGATGTTGTGTCTTATTACCTTGTTGTGAAATCAGTTACTTTGATGGGGACATGCCTGAAGAAGAGAAGCAGAAACTGGAGGAAGAGGAGGACGGTTCTTCGAAACAGAAGAAAACAAGCCGCACATCTCAACGGTAACTGTGTAAAACGTTTCAAACTCAAACAATTCAGTGTTTTCTGGTTCTTGTGGAGCAATACTCCACTTTAACCCAAAATGACTGCATATAATGCAAATGTCATATTAATAGTCCCCAGTAATTGCATTTCTGCTTATCATCAACATATTTAAGACCCTGGATTGTTTTGTTTTGTTTTGTTTTTTATTGTTCTCAAAGTGTAGATATATCATATTTGTATTAGGTGATAAAGTAAACATATTCTGCTATAGGTGATAAAGTAAACATATTTTGATAAAACCTATTTGAAAGTTTTCTTTTGTAAAAAATCTATTAAAATCATACATTTTATTTGGTATAACAAAATTTGAAATTTTATTTGTGAGCAATAAAAGCAAATTCATTCAGAATTTAAAAGCATTTGACTCATCATTCAGACTTTATATTGTCATATTTAAATTAAAATATACCTTTGAAAGTCATTTTTTGCCAGTCATATGAAAAGAATAACAAAACTATACCCCTTGTCATCAACCATGTTCCTAATGTGTGTGCTATTTAATGTTTTTTTTTTTTTTCAGTGACTCCTCAACAGCAGCTAAAGATGAACCTCCAGACAACTGGGATGAAGATGATGAAGATGACGTGGAGAAAGAGAAACCGCAACGCAAAGACAAGGATCTGGAGTTCTTATTTCAGGAAGTCGTCAGCGACGCATCAGTGGATGAGGACTTGAAAAGAGATTTGCAAAGCAAAAAAACGGATCGAAATTACAGAGAAATGTTGGTAAGTGTATAAACATGAAGTTTTAATTTGCTGTCAACATCATGACTTTCTGCTGCAGTTCCAAGTCCAATAACTTCATTTTTTTTTTAAAGTTCAATATATTAGTGCAGAGACATTTTCTACAGATAACTTGGTTTTGAGTTTCACCAACATTGTGTAAGTAAGATGTTAAAATTTCAGGCTTAAAAGTTTAATTTTCATGTGCAAAGTTAACAAAATAGGGCACACATTGTTGACAAAACGGTACTGCTGAATTTTGCTGCATGAAGTGATGAGGCTGGAGTTGGAAGCAGAATATTTAAAGTGTGAATTGTTAATGTTTAAATTAAATTTGATGATGATTTTAAAATTGTACAACTATAAAGAAATAAAAACCTACTCTCCATTTTTTCATCTCTAGAAATTCAGGGAAAAACTACCATCATACGGAAAGAAAGAGGCAAGTATTGTTGCTTTATCATCCTTTTAAGCAATTACTTTCCAACTCACCATTACAACGTCTCACATTAAAAAAAACATACATATTTCTTTATTTCTTTGTTCTTTTTTTTTCACAACCTCTTAATTGCGTTCCTTCTGTCATCTCTGATTTGATCTGCAGGATCTGGTGCGGCTCATCAACTCTAACCGCGTCCTGGTGGTTAGCGGGGAGACGGGGTGCGGAAAGACCACTCAGGTCACCCAGTTCATCCTGGACGACCACATCAGCAGAGGCCGGGGCTCGACGTGCCGCGTGGTCTGCACGCAGCCCCGCCGCATCAGCGCCATCTCCGTAAGTTTTCTGCAGCCCTGCTTTCGTTGGCCCAAACGTTCTGGTTTGTCTACTGCTGAAGATTGTCGTTGTGACGCAAAATTCAGTTTGCTAAATTTTATGCATGACTTGTCCTAATAAAACAGTTTTTTTTTTTGTTTTTTTTTAATGCAGGCTCTTTTCTTCAGTGGAATTGTGTGTGTGTTTTTCCTCTCAGGTAGCAGAGCGTGTAGCTGCAGAGAGAGCAGAAAGTGTAGGAAATGGAAATTCCTGTGGTTACCAAATACGCCTGCAGAGGTAAGATTTTTCTCCCTAATGACTGCTGATGCATGAAATGGAGGTAATGGATTTGACTTTAAAAAGCTTGCTATGTATTTAGCTGTCAGAAATACAGTTTTTATGTCCTTTGATTATGTGATTCTTAGCCTGTTCCCAACTTAAACTTCATGCCAGCGTCATTTATCAGAGCAAAGTCAATCATGACTTCATAAACGGATAATTATTTTAATCCGCAGCATAAACCTTCTGCCTAAATTACAGATAAATCTAAGATTAATATTCAGCTTCTTGGAACCAGATGTTCAAGCTGAGCTACATCGTCTGGTGGTTTTTGAAAATACACCAACATTTAAATATGTACAGATGCCTGATCTGAATAAATGAGACACATGTTAAGAGAGAAAAAAAAAATCTTTGTACATTTTGCTTAATCTTATATAGAAGTTTTTGTTCAACAAATTTTTTTAGTTGATTGTGTTTCTTTCGGCGTCAGTATGTCAATTAGAGTTAAATGCCTTAAAGATAATTGGACACCACATCAAAGAGCAGACAGTAACTTAATAATTAATAATTTATCATTAATAATTTATCTAGATGAATATTTTTAAGTCCGGCATAAGATCCAAACAGAGCTGTGCTCATCTAGATGAAAAACAAAACGACAAAAGCCAGAGAATAATACTCATAATGATAATAATAAAAATCCATTTTAAAACTGAAGACAGCTTCTACTAAGGTCTGGCTTAGCATCAAACAAAGACGTCAAACCTTTCATCTGAGGCTTTATTGCTTGCTGAGGATTCTCCACAGAGGATTGCAGGTGAGTGCTAATTGGAGCAAAAAACAAATTGATAAACCTCAGGAGAAAACGGTTTTATCTGGCGTGAGGCAGAATACAGAAACTTGAGCTTTTTAAAATAAATTATACATCTTTTTTTTTTTGCACCAAAATATGTAGTTGTGATTCATCCATTTTTCTTATAAAACAACCTTAAATCTTTACCACCACCGAGCTTAAATTCTAGGAGAGTTTAAAAAGTCGTTCTTTAGAGATACATTTGTGAAGCTGCTGCTGCGCTTCGACTGCTCACTGTTGTGGTCTCACAGAGCACAGCGGTGAACAGTGTGATACCGCTTTGTTTAACTTCTAATGATGTACCAGGTTTACTTAGAAAAAACAAAAAAAAGCTGACATGGAAACTTTACAGCCTTGTTCCTTTTATTCTCTCATTGTGTAATCTAATTCTGTTGCCAGAACCAAAACCTTGCTGCACACTCTTGTGCATTACAGGCCATTTGCAAAAGTAGACTGTGCTGCAAACTGAATGTTCATTGTTTTAAGGGCTGTTAAAACACACTTAATTTAGATTTCTTTCTAACAATATTGGAGGTAAAAGCTTATGAGATGGTATAGACGATAATAGCGCAATAATGTTATGACTTGCGATTAAACAAATATACTTAAAACAGTGTTGATGTCCTTCTGTTGGTTCTTAGCTCAGTATCTGGGTGTGTGTTGCTGTCGTTCCATCTGCTGGGGAAAAACAACAACATATTTTCTCTCTCAACAGAATGGTTTTATTGTGATCCCTTCTGGCATACATCTATTCTTCTTCTTCTGATACTTTTGTTATTGACTTGACCATCTGTTGCGTCTAACAAGTGTCACCAAATAAGTTACATAGAATGGAGAGACTGAATGTATGCTATTTTATAATCGTCTGACATTTATTGGCATCTCCGAATTTCTTGGAGATGTACAAATTGCTTACAGCTAAATTACAACAATATTACATTTCAATACAATGTGAAGTCAAAGAAAACTTGCAGCCAGACTTATTCATATGTTGTAATACAATTAAGAAGACATGAAAGTGAATTTTCACAGACCACACCCTCTGTCTAATCTGATATCCTTAAATTTAAGTCTTACATTTATGCATCTAAAATTAAGGCCATGAAACGTCTTTAAATTAATTTAGAAAAAAACATGCTGGCCTTAAATTTGTTAATCACAGGCCTTAAATTTTGGCCTGTTTGGACCATTTAATCTTGTTAATCGTGAGTTTTCTGTCAGGCCAAAGCTTGAGCTGCTCGCAGACATCTTCACTGCATTCTGTGACTTTAGGTGGTTGATGCTATCGCTAACTAGCTACTTGTACTTACCTTGCTACAAACCAGTTAGCTTTTTAGCGTCTATTATGAGTAAGTGCAGGTTTGTCACCGTTTGGACGGACGTTGTTCGTTTTCTTAATTACAGCGGCGCGTCTTCCCCCAACTATGCCCTATATTCACTGTTTTTATTGTGAATAAAAACACAATAAAAGCTTACATTTAAGATGTAACAAATCTTAAATGTAAGCTTTGTTACATTTAACAAATCTTACATTTGGTAAATGTAAGATTTGACAAAAGAAATTTGTTAAATCTTACATTTAATTCAAAGCGGCATTGGATAATTCTTAAAAAGTCTTAAATTTGACCTGCAGAAACCCTGCGGAAGCATGTTGAGAATTTCAAAAATGGACATTTTCCCTTTCACTGATTTGGTTTTTCCCACACTGTGCTTGTCTGTGTGTGACAGAATGTGAAAAAGCCCAAATGTTTTAGAAAGGAGCTATATGAACCAGTATGCCATGAATAATACACAAGTGGCATGTCTTTCATTGACGTATCGCAGCTGACGGGAAACATATTGCTCTGTTTTACTAGAGGAATATTGTTGCATTCCTCACTGCTTTTAAATACTGCTGAAAAAAAGCAAACAATGTAACTAATGGGGTAGCTAATGAGGTAGCATGGAGCGGCATTAACATCCACAAACAAGGTTTGGCTCACTAGAAAAGAAAAGGCGACTGGACTGTCTCAGCCTCTGTTAAGGCTGAGTTACCAAGCAGGAAAAGTAGCCTTGTGTGTGGAGAATGAGGCGGCTCATTGTTTGCAGTGTGAACAACGAGATGACCTCACAGCAGACCTGTTGCAGGGCAACGCTGCGCTGTAGAAAATGAATTTGTGGCACCGCGCAAAGCTCTAAGTGTCGAGGCTGTTAGAAGCCGCTTTTATTTTCCCTGCAGCGTTTCTGCTGCCTATTAAGACCTTCTAAATGCTAAGTAGTCTGACATGTGTCTGAATGGGGAGAAATCTCGCCATACCCTCGTTTCTGTTTCTGCATATTGGTTTTTCTTTTTTTTTTTTTTTTTTTTTTAAATATGTCTGGTGATTTTTTTTATTTATTTATTTTTTTTCATTTTAAAAACTTTCACCTCTTTTTGGCTCACTGCCTCGGTTGTTTTCGTTCTGCTCTGACCCTGTGAATATGCAATTCTTTCCTGCACTCAAAGTTATTGTTACATTTTCCTAGATAATTGTCAGAAATCCTTTTTTTTTTTTTTTTATTGTTGTTGTTTTTAAATGTCACACTTGAATTAATTATACAACAAAGCCGTCAGCGAAGTTCAGCTGCCGAGGAGATGCAGTTGGCGATTATGTTTCAAGAGGCAAAATGAATCAGAAGTCCTTGTGCCGTTCAAAGGATAAACTCTTAAATAATGAGGAATATCCTGGTGAAATTTTGAAATCAAACCAGTGTGAATAATTAGCATTGCCTTACCTTAAATTAATTTACACAAGTCATGAAGTAAATTATTAATCGAGTAAAACTATTTAAACCTTTTCCTTTTTTCCTCAACATTGTCATATGAGGGTTAATAAATATTAACACCAGGAGAGAAAAAAAAAAGTGTTTTCTCTTCAACAATGATAAACAAAAGGATAAAATCAATAATGTTAAATCGTATCTCTTAAAAATTCAACTAAAAAGAAAACTATCACGGTTTCCTGGCTGAAGCCGCAGACCGCCCAAACAGTGTCTCAATTGAAGACTAGGGTGAGGGAAGTGAAATATATGGAGCAGAAAATAAAAAGCAGGTGAAAGTGACATATTTCAAGAAAAACAAAAGTTCCCCATTCAAACATTTATTTCAAACCCCAACTGAGTTTGTATGAACTGTGTTTGCTATGCTGGAGGAAATATTCTTCTATGTTTTTCACTCTTTTTGACTGCGGACAAGCAAAACCCTATATGGAGAGTTAGGGTACAAGTGGCTGTATATGCATTATCACAATTATTTATAATGTTTGTTCTGGCAATTTTGAATAAATAAGTGTACAAAACCCCTTTGCCACATGTTGTGGTTAGCTGCTACCTACCTTGTGACCTTTCATGGAACAACAAACTCGACTTTATGTGAAAGGACTCGCATTTTACTGGAGGAAGTTGTATTAGGGAAATATCTGCTTTTTCTTCCCCTCTGTACTAGACCTAATTTGTGTCATCTGGAAAATGTAAAGCCTTTCTTCGTTCTCATCTCTTCCTCCTCACATTTCACAGCCGGTTACCACGGAGACAAGGTTCAATACTGTACTGTACAACAGGAATTATTCTTCAGTGGCTCCGCTCTGATCCGTAAGTCTGATCCCAGCTTTCACTTTCTCGTCGTCATCCACTACAAGCCTCTGCTCGCCGCAAATTTTTTTATATTATTTTTATCTGCACTGATTTGTTCATCTCCGCCTGCCAAAGTCATTAGCATGAAATAAAGACGCATGTACACACACTGAGGTCTTCTGTTGACTCATCCCTCCGTGCTCTTCGTTACATTCTGAGCTGCTTAGATTAACAAGAGGATCTTGGTGAAATGCCAACTTTTCCTTGATGTTGAACTTTAGTGAATTATTTGGAGACTTTGGTGAAGAATTTCTCTCGCTTAATCTGTGGATTGTATATGCAAAAAAAAGAACTTAAAACTGCAAATCCCATTCGTACAGATACTTGAAGACCTTGAATTTAATTCAGGTGTTTTCAAGGTTTGCAAAGTGCTTGATATTCAAACTGATCAGTTTTATAATAATTTAACGCTTGATTACGCTTCTTTACAGTTGAAACCAGATATTTTGACACAACCAATAAAACGACAACATATATATTTATTTCTCTAGTTAAATCAGACCAAATCTTTCTTGTTTTAGATCAGATACAATTACCAAAATTATTTCTATTTACTAATTGCCAGAAAACGCTGCCAAGAAATTTTTTTTAGTGATTTTCTTTTTGTAGCTTCTTTGCATGTTGTGTTCAAGCATTTAATTTGAGCAGGACAATTATTGACCGTAACACAATTTCTTTTGATTGTGTCAATATATTTATTCTTCCTAACATCTCAATGAGATTGATCTGTGTAATTTAAATAAAATTTGGCTTATGTTTTATACGTCGAAATATAAAAATTTCTCATATTTTAGTTGCAGAATGTAAAATGCTGTAGCAGGACATTATGAATAACAGTAATAAATTATATCATACGATGGGTGAATTGAAACTGTCTATTTTTAATGTTTTTATCTCCAAGGTGTGGTCCTGGAAAAGTTTGAAAACTCACCCTGAAAATGCTTGAAAAGTGTTTTGAATTTTACTGTGGGAAATATGAACAAGCCCCGATGAAAGGCTGACAATAATCCTTACAGATTACTCCGAATCTAATCTCCCATGTTTTCTTAGGTTGTTATCCAGTGTCAGTCACCTTGTGCTGGACGAGATCCACGAAAGAAACCTTCAGTCAGACGTTTTGCTCATCATCGTGAAGGAGTTACTCGACCTCCGAGATGACCTCAAGGTCATCCTGATGAGTGCCACCCTCAACGCAGAAAAGTTTTCTAAATATTTTGGTAGGACGCCTCCAATTTATGCAATGTTGTGTAAATTGTTGTGTTACACAGAAACAATTATCCTCACCTCTTTTCCCATTTTTTTATTTTTTAAGACAAATGTCCAATAATCCACATCCCTGGGTTAGCGTTCCCAGTGGAAGAGTTCCTACTTGAAGAGGTCATTGAGATGACAAGGTACTACTACAAAACACCCGAATTATTGCAGTATTCTGGTAATATTTTTAAAAATGTTTGCAGAAAGAAATCCTCACAAACTGTGTTTTAAAGAATCTGTAGTCACAAGCTGCTTTTCCATTACCGATGTGTGCAAAAAATTTGTCGATATTCTACTAATGGTGGGTAGGCCTGTCACGATACCAAATTTTGCTGAGTGATTAATTGTCTCAAAAATTATTGCGATAAACGATAATATTGTTTGAAGACCTTTTTACACTGATTTAATGGAAATGATGTA
>CAEGAD010023431.1:0-32671 GCA_903067055.1 Poeciliopsis paucimaculata
ATGTCACTTCTGAACAGGCAGGTGCATCACTTATATTTTTAGGATAAAAGGGTGTAATTAAAGTATTTATTCAGTTTACAGTGTGGACATGCAGTGTGTTTGTTAAAACATGCAGGTTGTAACAAACCCTTACAGAAGAAAGCACTGACATCTTGTCAAACAATCTAGTTTTATTGAGTAAAGTTTTCACTTGCTTGTAAGAGCAGAAATGTTAAACAAAACAAGAGAAAACAAACGAGCTGTGGAGGAACTAGTGCAAGGAGAAATGTTCCAGCAGCAGCAGAGGAAGCATCCAGTCTGACTAGATAATAAGTAGTATACCCAATTCATACAATCAGGTACACAATTGTATTAATACAAAACAATGCTTCCAAGAAAAATAAACAAGCTTGTTTGTTTTCTGTTTCCATCTCTTAGCTGTATGAAAATGGTTTATCACCAGAAACCCTGACACAAATGTCTAAACTGACAGAAATTATTTCTTCCCATTTGGAGAAGCTGTGTTATTAACTAAAATAACTGTTATTTTCATTATCAATTTGACAACACAACTATGAAAATGGGGCTGCACAGTGGTGCAGTTGGCACTGTTCCCTTTGCGGCAGGGAGGTTCTGGATTCGATTCCCGACCTGGGGTCTTTCTGCATGGAGTTTGCATGTTCTTCCTGTGCATCCGTAGGTTCTCTGGCTTCCTCCCACAGTCCAGAAACATGACTGTCAGGTTGATTGTTCTTTCTAAATTTGTGCATTATTGTTTGTCCTGTCTGTCTCTGTGTTGCCCTGCGATGGCTGGTGAAAAACCAGCTCCTTGTTCTACACTTTGCTTCACACAGAGAGCCTGAGTCCTTGGCTATTAAAAATTGATTGCTTCCTGGAGGCTTGGAGTCTGTTGAAGTTCTAAATTTTACTGAGTCGCTAACGTTTGGCCATGAAGTATGTAATGCACCAAGCCGACACTATGAAGCTGACCAGAAATTGCCTGCATTATAAACAACCGTCCTCTACCGTGAAAAGAGGACCAGATGGCTTTTATTGTTAATTGAGAAATTAGAAGCAACTTCCTTCACTTCCTCCATTGTCTTTGCTAAAACCACAGGTCATTTCAGTTTTTTTCACCTGCTGGGGGATTGTGTGTGTGTGTCTGTGTGTGTGTGTGTGCTGTTACCTTTGCAGCAACAGAGGAACTGGGTTTCTCCAGGAGATCCCAGAGCTTTTGTCTTTGGTCGGGACAACAGCCCTGCTCCTCAACGTCTCCATCCTTGTCTCTCAGCGTCTCAGCCTCCCTTCTTAGCTCCTCATTCATCTGCTCCTTCTTCTGGTGGTACCGTGCCTGGCAACAGGACTCCAGGTAGATCTCATCAATTCCCCAGTAGTCTAGTTCCTGACCAAAGGACAACGCACACATCTCCTCCATCATGTGCAGCTTCCCTGTTCTGTAGAAGTTGAGGATGGAGGAGAAAGCCATTGGATGTCTGTCAAAGAAATATTCATTCTCATGGAGACTGTAGTCATCACAAATCTCCAGCAGTGACTCATGGGTGTTGCAGTCTCTTAATCGACCCAGACGGGTTCGAGGCAGGCGATCCAGTGTTCTCCACAGCACTTCATGACTGAGACCGCCTACATTGAGCCGGACTCGCCGAGAGCGAGCTTTGGTGCGAATGATATCAATTGGCTCAGGTGGGAGCAGAGGAGCTGCGGCCGGCCGGGGGGCGACTTTGGGGGCGCTGAAACTCAATCTGTCTGTCATGTTGAGACGGCTGGTTCTGTTCCTTCCTTTGAATCTGAGTCAACTCTAATGGAGCTTGTTTTGAGGCCTCGCTATTCCCAATGGATGAGAGTGTTGGCTGGTTAGACAAGACCAACCGAGCTCACTTCTCCGTGTTCAGGCCGTTCCTCTCCTGATGAGATCCATGTCTGGAGAACAAAACAGCACATGTGACAGAAGTTGGACAAGACATTTTAAACTCATCTCAGTTAATAAAGAGACGGTTCTCTGTAGAATCTAAAGAAAAACAAGAAAGTGATCAAACATTGCTTTTGATATCACCCAGTACATTTCAGTATAGAGATTCTGAGAGCTCCAGCTCCAGATATTGTAACATATCTTGCTACAAGGCAAGATATGTTACTAACCTTCAGCACTGAGTCATGTTTCCTCCATATATAGATAATTGATTCTAGTACTGGATCTATTGAACTCCACTAGCTTCGGCATTCAAACTGCCCGTGGTCTGGATGACCATCTCCTGTTTCTAGACTATGTGGTCTGTATAATCTTTCCAATGAGTTCACAGGACAGTTCATGAAAATCCTCCATGTCATGGGATCCTGTTTAGCTGTCTACATGCTCTATTATATGTCTGCCTTAATTCTGCAAGCCTGACATTGATCAGGTCTGGATGAAGCTTGTAAAACTAAACTAAAAGATTACAAATACATATGAATATGGAGTCAGCTTAGTTTGGGTAGGTTTTCCCTTAATATCATGATTTAAAAACTGAAGTTTATATTCATTCAAACCATCTTTTTTGGCATTAATTTTTATTTGACAACCAGAAACATTTGGTCAAAATTCTAAGGGTTATGGTATGTACGATTTTATATTGAGCATCAATAAAACCCTCCACAACCCACTGGGAAAACCTGATTGTGTAACATTCCTCTAATCCAAGGAGAAACTTAGGCTGCAACTCCCATGGCTCAGATCTGTCTTTGTTATTTATAGCCGGTCTATCTTCTCCTGGGACACTTTGCTACGTCATAAACTAAACTGCTACGTCACCATAAAAAATAAATAAAAAAACACAGTCCCGACTTCTCTTTTTCACAGACAAACTACTCCTGGAAAGAAAACTGACAAAACTGACAATGTGTTTTCTTTTATAGTAACAAAAACACAAGAAAAGGACATTCATTAAAGGTTGATAAAATAAACAGCTGTTCATTTTCCTTTTAAAGAAAGAAAGAAAGAAAGAAAGAAAGGAAGAAAGGAAGAAAGATAGAAAGAAAGAAAGAAAGAAAGAAAGAAAGAAAGAAAGAAAGAAAGAAAGAAAGAAAGAAAGAAAGAAAGAAGCCATGAGTTCATAGCTGAAAGCAGCAAGACGGACCAGAGACATCCGCGACGTCCTTCTAATCCCTAAAACATTTCACACTTTAAGAAAACCTGGGAGTGTGTTCAGCCTACCTCTGCCCAGTCTTCTGACAAGCCGAACTTTTTATTTCCCAGGACAGCCCAGCTCCCAGCCGCTCCGCTCCCCTCCGGCCGCTGACCTGGGATCTTTACGTCGGCCGCTGAAAATCCACATTTCGGTGCAACGAAGAGCAGAAAACAGGGTGAAAATATGCACAGCATGCAGAGGAACCGCCTGGCCCGCAGCTATCAGGATGAGGACAGGATGAAGGGACCGCGCAGGGCGGGGTGGGAGGCACGGAGCTAATTGGATTTGGCGGTTCAGCACCGAGAACAGCTCCAGATCAACAGCTTGTTTCAGCTGAACTCCAGCTCGCCTAATACTTTACTTTCCTCTGCAACAACTCACACCACGGAAACACAATGCAAGAAGTTCCAAGCCATCCTTTATTAAAGCTACTTTTACACAAAGATGAGTTGCAAACCCAAATATACTTCTTAAGAAATTAGAAAGACATCCATTTAACTTTTAGTCAGTAATTTGGTTCAAAAAGCGACACAAACATGCCACAGATTGATCTGTAGGTTTATAATTCTACATCATTTCGTTTGTTTTGCTCTGTCTTAAACCTCAGCCGGTCGCTCAGACCAAGCAGGTTCTAGTTCTGCTTCTTCCTGTTAAAGGGAGAAGCATGCTCAGTATGAGGGAAAGCTGCATAGTCAAAAACACAACGCAAAGATTGGCTGCAGGAGGAGTGAATTCTGCAAATCAATGAGTCGATGCAATCTGTCTAGATAGAAATATTTTTAAAAACTTTTAGTAATAAACATGGCACTTAATGTACTGAAAAGTGGGGTTGGTTGGAATGTGCTAAAGTGCCTTGAGATCAGTGATGTGCGGTCAAAAAAACTCTGCCTCTGCTCTGACCAAAGCTGCATTAGAAGACTGAACCCATGAAGAGAGATCTGTCCAAGGGGACGATTTCGCCAATCTTGGCCAATCTCCCAAGGTCCAAAGACCAATCTTACCCGGCTGCAACATTTGCTCTGAAGAGGAAAGACATTGCTTTGAAAAGAGAAAATGTCTGCTAAAATTTCTTGTTGTACCGCATTTTGACTTGACAGCATCTTAGATCTGTCACACTTCCTCCTGATTTTTAGTATGGCAGAGATCTTAGTCAGCGAAAACTGTCCTAGGTAAAGATTTTTCCAATATTCCCAATGAACAAACATGGATACAGGGATATGATACATATGTTAATGAACAGTAAAAAAAAAAAAAAAAAAAAAATATTAAAAGCAACAAAGACATGAGTAATGATCCCATGTTCAGCTTATTACATCTGTCCTCATTAATGATTTGAAGGTTCACAGTGCTTGCTGTGGCTCTGACCTTGACAAGAACCTGATGAAAGAGGGTCTTTCATCAGGTTCAAAAGAAAACTTTTGAACCACTTTAAATAATAAACAACTACATCATCTGATATTGGGGATCAAACTGAAATTTTGTAGTTTCTCCTCTTTGAAGGTTTCAAATGCTTTAATGTTTTTTTTTAGCTGGTGTCCCTAGTGAAAAAATATTTTAGTTTATTTCAAACGTACTTACATTTGTGTAAGTACATTTTAAGTATTCTAACTATTAAGTGTACTATCTATAAATATATACAAAGTATACTAAAAGTATGCTTATACCAGTTTTGACATTATAACTTTAAACACACTTAAAAATATTTGTACCAAAACACACTTTTAAGAAATATATTAATATATGATATTAATATATTAAATAAAAGTATACTTTATTTAATATATACACAAAATATATGTTTGAAAAATATGTGTACATTTAAAAGATATCTAAAATATCTGTCAAAAATGTTTTGTGTATATTCATAATAAAAGTTTCTGAAATTCACTTAATGCTTACTTTAAATTATTAATTCATTTATAATGAACCAAAAGTGTAATTGTAGCATACTGTGATCACACTACTAAAATATAAAATATGTAATGCAAATATACTTAAAATACACTAGAATACTCAAAATATACTAATCAAGCATGTTTATATTACATAAACAAGCTTGATGTAACAAAAGAGAACTTAAGTTGTTTTTTTTGAACAACTTAAGCTGTTCAAAAAAAGTATGTGAAAGTACACTTAGTACACTTTAAATTGTGCTTTAATACAATTTAAATACTATTAAAATACACTTGGCACAAAATTAGTTGTTCCAAAATAGCACATTTTAAGTTAACTAATCCTAAGTGAATTTGAAATATACTCATGATTAGTCTGAGTTAAAGTATGCTCAAGTGTGTTAAAATTTAACATACTTAGTATATACATTTTTCACTAGTGATGTCATGATATTTTTTGACATTCAGAGGCAATTTCCAGTTTGGCTTCTGTCTTTATCCCTTCACAATTCAGAATCAATGTAAGACGTGTAAGACTTTTAAGTAATGTTTAAATTTTTTCTGACGTTTTTATAGCAGTATTTCTTGTTGTACTTATTTGAATTATCTTCATATCTGTTTTCCTCAGGAATGATAATGCTGGTGATATAAAATCAAAACAGAAATTTCGTAACATTTAATATAATAAAAATAGATCAGAAAAAATAGATCAAACAACCAGGAAAATGTTTTGTCAAGACACTCTTGTAAAAGATATCTTTAATCTCAAGGATTTTTATTCTGGTTAAAATACACATTGAAAAGGAACCACACTTGAATTACAGCTAACCAATTTATTCTAAATGAATGGCATATTGATCCATTATTAACAGAGTTGTGATTTTACACATAAAGTGTCCAGTTGAAAACAAACAGAAATTTGCCTTGCAGTCTGGTGAAAAGCATAAAAACATGATCAGTCCAAATTAGTAGGAATAATCAACATCAGTGTAAATATCACTTAACACCTTCAGACTAAAATGACAAAGCAACCTAAATACATTTTACAATTATCTGCATAACAGGGAAATCGTTTTTCCATCTGTTAGTCCTGGCGTTAGGCCGTCTGAATCTCTTTCCAGATGGCAGGAGTTTAAATTCCCCATAAAGTGGATGATAAGAGGAGTAGAAATATCTTCTGCCTTTTCCATGATTTTCTTTTACAATATTTGTTACACAGTATCAGGTAATTTGCTATCAGTCATTTTTTAAGCCACTTTGATTATTTGTTTGTTTCTTTTGTTTGTCCTTCAGATGGGTTGCCAAACTGAGTGACTGAATTGAGTGAAAAGACAGATTGTATCATGCAATTGTCGAAATAAACCTTTTACAAACTCCAAAATGGATTTATGAAATGGAGAACAGTGACCAAGTTATTGATGCTTGGGTGTTTTGGGGACAGGGGTACTGCTGACACATAAAGTACCACCAATATCTTATATCAAGACCCATTTGCCACAAAAATCTGACCAGGCTTTTTTCAATCAGTTAACGATTCAATGTTTAGCTCATTGTTGAGTATGAAAAATAAAACTGAAATAAAAATAAAAATACATGGGTACCTTCCATTTTACAGTTTCAGCTCAGGTGACAAAAGGTTTGGACTCCACTGTTCATGTGGTTCTACAGGACTAAAGACCAGAGACAGTAACTGATTACATTTACTTCAGTAACTTTTTGGAAATAATTTACTGCTGGTAGTTTTACTGCACCATATTTTTATGGTGTACAAAAAAAATAAGGATGACTTATTGCAAAAACGTGAATGACGTATTGCAACTGTTGAGTGAAATTAATCTAGTGAAGTTATCACTGTGAATAATTTCACTGAATGGGAAACAAACACATTCTAACCAAAACACAGAACAACCTTTGTTGTTCTGTGTTCCGCTTAACTCTTCTGAGATTAAGATTCAATAAGCACATAAGCATATCATAATGTAGTTGACAGGTTATACTGTTCTGGCATACATACACACAAATGTATCAGGTGCTTGCTGCAAGTACTGATTTTGTGAATTTTAAGTCAAATAAAAATATTTATATAGTTTCTATCATTTTAGTTTTTAAAGTTCCAGAATTTTCACATAAAATTGTTTCTCCATCAAATGACTTCAGTCATTTTTTAGATGACTATGTTTTGCTTGAATAAAAATATATTAAACTCTTACTTGAGATTTCTGGATCCTCTTCTCACTGCTGGTGGGGACAACGTTCAAAGGATGAATTTGCAGTTTTTTCAGAACGTTTAATGGCATAATGGTCATAAAGCAGTATACAGTACAGAGTATGTGTCAGATTCATGTGCAATTAACCACTAAAATAATTTATCTTCATAATAAATATCAAATTGGGTTTAGTTCCTCTTCTTTTGGCTTTTCAGTCTGGGGTCACCACAGCAGATCACCTTCCTCTTGCTCATCCTTTTCCAGCTGAAATCTTGCTTCAACATTCTGTTTCCAATGTGCCCACTATTTTTTTTTCAGAACATGTTCAAACCATTTCCACAGCCCTGCCTCCAGGACTAAACAGCATGAGAGACAATGTACCCATTAGGTAAAATAAATTTTGCTTTGCATTGTCTGTACCCGATGACAATGTTAGAACGTGATCCAATTCTGTATTAAATGATTACGGGTTTTCATTATTCAGCCTATTGTTTCTGTAAGGTGTTTTGAAGGGTCCTAAGGCCCTGCTTGGACATTTCAATTTCCTGTTGGGATAACATTCTTCTGAACAAAAAAACAAGGGAGACACTGACTAAAGTGGTCAACAAAAACAATGATTAAAATAACTGAACATAAATTGAAACAAATGAAAGAATAAAAAAAAATAAATAAATAAAAATAAAATACTGACAAAAAATATTCATTTATACAAGGTCAAAAAACAAAGAGGTAGGTAGGAGATCTGTTATTCCTGAGTTTAGCTTCGCTATAAATTTAGAGACCAGAAGGGGATTTGTCATATCTAATTTACTGATTACTAACCCTAAAATACAAAGAAAACAAATTACAATTTTGTAAGAACAGTTAACAGAAATGTTAAAGAGCTGCTTTCCTTGCCTTCTAACATCTACCTTCTGTTGTATTTTTGAGTCAGTACGTCAACAACAGATGCAGAAGTACAAGTTTGTGGTTAAGCCGAATGGTAACATTAACAGTGCAACGCGACATAAGCTAGTAGGAACAAGGGAGCCTGGTAAAAGGATTTATTAAATAAGGACAGTCCAGTTTAGTAATCAGCATTTATTGGTTTTTAAAAGGAAGCAAGGGATGAGTTTGATAATAAAGCAAAACACAAAGAGTAACAGGAGAAGCTGACAAGGCTGAATCAATCAATCACACAGGATTTAGAAAAATAGCTTTCTTTGTGCTGCTGTGATTCAACGTGGTGTCAGGCCATCTGGTTCTATTTGAGCAGCTTTGCGGTTGCCATGGAGGTCATAGAGGTCATGGTTGTAGCGATGGTGGGCACGGTAATGTCTTTGAATATGGGCTGTGTGGTACCAGAGTAGGACACTTTGTTCTCACTGAGGGTCCCAATGATCATCTGCCTCATTTCTCTGCTGGCGTCCCCGCGGACGGCCAGCAGTGCCTGGATGTGATCCTCCCTGCAAACACAAAATGGTTCCATTCAGATGGTTCTCACAGCACTGGTCTAGAGCCAACAGATATAAACCAAAATTATTCCACAAGAAATGAAGGACTGGTTCCATTTTGTTCCACTCAACTGAAACAGCTCTTCTTAATCTAGAATGATATTTTGATGCAGCCTGGCACAGGTAAACGTTCTACTGCTCATGTTGGACCTGACGGCAGCTTTTGAAATAATTGACCATGCCCAACTCCTCAGCCTATCCTGCTGATGTTTCAGGTTCTGCTTTAAAATGGTAGTCTTGTTACTTGTCTGTTGGATCAACCTTCTTATACAGACTCTATTTCTGTCCTATTCATTTTGGCATTCCACAGGCCTGTGTTCAAAAATTCAAAGATCAATAAACTGAACCTTGGCTAGATGTGTGGTTGAACTATAACCTCTGTAATGGTGCTAAAATCTATCAAAACACTGACAGATGCCACAGAGATTATTATTTTACCTGTAGTAGACAGGGCATCAGCTTACTTTGCCGGCAGCAGTGGCAATTGTAGTTTTTTGTTTTAAACAGCAGCAACTGTACACTATATGTATAGTGCAGCTCAAAAAATTGCAGATGGGAAACAGGAAGAATGTGCATGTGCTGTGCCCACCTGATATCAGGGTATTTGGAGACCAGAGTGGTGACTTCCAGGAAGAGCAGAGTGGGGTCAGTCAGCTTGAAGACTTCAGCGATGGCAGTAATGGAGCCACAGAGCCGGTCTGTGTCCTCACCCTGCAGGTAAGAGAGCCTGTTTAATCCTTCCTGCAGAGAACCCTCCTCAGCCACAGTTAGTGTGTGAACAGCCTGGTAATCTGCTTTATTGAAAAAATGTTTCTGGACACACACACACCCAATCAATAATCAAAGGTAATCTTAAAATTGCATCAAGCTTTACAAAAACCAAAGGCTCACTCACTGCATGTGAAACAGTAATGGGAGGAAGGAGGGTCATTTTCATATCAGGACCAGAAAATGGGGAAGCATCACAAAATTCACAAGTCATCTCGTTGGAGGCAATATGGAGGACTGGAGGTTATCTATTTTGGACTAGTCCTTCAATAATAATTCTTATGGAAAAGAGGTGGCCAATATTTAAGGAGCATTTTTTCAAACCGACGTTCCGATCCGACATTCTGCTCTTCTGGGACAAAGTAACGAACGAGGAACAATACTCATTTCAGAAGCTTCCATCCTTAGAGCAGCTGTCAGGAATGCCATTACCTATTCTGGTAATACATATACGGTATTCTACCATTATTCAGTATGTTTTTTTTATTTATTTTTATTTCTCACTGTTGTCATTTATTATTGTGAATGATATGATATGGCCCAGCCTTATATGTAAATTCGGCTTCTTTGAGAATCAAATGAAACTGAAAAAAGTCATTATGAGGAAAATGGCTTGAGCAAAAAATAACCACAGTAAAGATTGAAATAGTCCATGATATCTTTAAAAGAGCAAGGATCATTTTCTACATTAGGATGCAAAAGTATATATGTTTGGAAAGATGGAAAGGGAGGACAGAAAACATGAGAACAGATTGAGTCTAAAAGAGTTTCACTTTAATTCAAAGTGCTCTTACTGGATGCACACTCCAGTGTTCATTTGTCTTTTTCTTTTATTTTTCCCCACCCCTTGTTTTTCTCAGTTTTGTATATGTATATAAAAACATTCTTAAAATAAAGAATTAAAACAAATCCTGAAGCAGTGAACTCACCGCTGCCAGTTTGTTGAAGAGGAACTTAAACTGCTCAGCTTCTTTGATCATCCTCTCTGCTCCCTCTTTCCTCTCATCGGCATTTTTAAAGGTGATTCGTTTCTGCATCACTGCTTTCAGGTACTCCACCACCACCCTGCACAGGGCCTTGTTGGTCATGTCCTAAACACAGCACATCCAGCAGGTCAGAGGTCAAAGTACTCACAGAGCTTCTTGACCAGGACCTTACCTGGTCGGGTTATATCTGACTCATCCAATGCAAACAGTTCATTTAGCACTACAGAAGACTTTTCGTGTGCAGCCTTGCCATACCTGATTGAAAGGTTTCTTGACCTTGTTGAAGTCATTGAAGTAGTCCTCCACCGTCACACAGATGGTATCCACAGCATGAGAACCTGCCAGCCACTTCCGGGTCAACAGCTCATTTAGGTGACTCTGGTTAACGCAAAACCATAGTCAAAGAAGCCACATGAACTGGAAGCATTGGGATGGGAGCAGAACAAAGAAGTCAGAGGGTGTGTCACAGCAGCTGTTGTGTGAGGGAAAGGGATAGTTGGGTGAGGTGACAAAGAAACGGAGTTGTTTCTCTGTATGAATCATTAGATCCCTCCACCCCTTAATGAATAGCTTAGTTGTACAGTCAGACTGGTTCAGTTTGATGTCAGCAAGTCTTACTTCAAGGTCTAAGAAGACTTCATCCAGCAGAAACTGACAGCCTTCCTTCACCACCTCACTGAGGGTCCTCTCGATTGCAGCGTCACTATCAAAGGGATCCAAAGATTGAGAGTACTTCCTCTTCAGACTGTTGATGGACTCCCTGAGGAACCCAAATGAAAACAATCACTGACCCTGAAAAGCCACAAGTATTCATAACCATTAAGAGTGGAGTGGTACCATAAGTTAGATCATCTCTTAACTGTGCCGATGCAGCCAATGAAGATGGTATTCATCTTAACTGAATACTATCTAGGGAAGTTGTAGCGAATGTGGAATGTGGAAATGCTCAACATTGGAAATGCAAGACTTATTTTTAAGTCTTGTAAAATCAAGAGCTCTTGATGTATGGTCTTACTATGTGCATAATTATGTTCTTGTATAAACAGTATATTACATGAAACAGTGAAAAGACATCATAGCAAAGTTTTTTTGACTTTCACTTCAAAATGGAAACTGTGACTACTAAACTGTACATGTGATCTTAATGGTGGAGTTTGTTATCGAGGACATATCACACACAAAATAGGAAAACAGTGTGTGGTGAAATTCTTGACGGGCTGGTAAAAATCTTTCTCTACTGGTGGAGAAAAAAAAGATTTATTTCCACCTGTGATTGTGGAAAAAAACAAAACAAAAACAAAAAAAAAAACATGTTTACATCTGACCATGTCTGGATTTGCCTTTGATTGGAATCAATCATGGTAATCTACAATAAGACTCAAAGCACAGGACTGCCAAACAGTGAGGCCTGAACTGCTGCACTAACTTTACATAATGTCAGAGTAACTAAGAGTTACGTTTTGATGTTTAAACTGAAGTCTTACTTGAATGTCTGACAGTTGTTGACAATGGCGATCATATACTGTATGTAACACTGAGGCAGCTGTCTGTCCCGCAGGTGTTCCTCTTTGTAGGCTACCACCTCCTCCCGATACCTGCATGAAACGCACATTAGCTCAATATAAATACTGTAGAAATATTTTCATATGAGGTTCAATTACAGTGTTTGAAGGGATTACCTCATAAGGAAAGAATTCATCTGTTTCAGACAGAGTTTCAGAACCTGTTCCTTGAAGTCCCCATCTATCTGGGCAGCAACTTGCAGATTCTGCTCAAACATCTGGTGAAGATTTAAAGAAAGACATACAACCATCAAAAATGTAACTACTTTACTTTCTCTAAATGTAGTAGTTGGGTGTGCGCGTGTGTGTATGCATGGTTGCTTGTCCTGTGTTTAATTCTATGTTGCCCTGTATTGGACTGGCGACTAGTGCAGGTGTATCCTGCCCAATGACTGCTGGAGACAGAAACCTCTAAACTGTCACCATGCCATGTTGGCCCCACTTATCTAACCCTTATCATGCTGAGGTACCATGCTAGAAGGCTGGTCAACTGGTTAACAGTCTGGAGTGGACGGAATTTTTCAGTTATACCTGCGATAAGGTAAGACTATGGACCCCTTGCACCGTGATGTCACACGTGCAAGATCCTGCCCCCCTCACCGTGTTGGAGGGCAAAAACGTAGACAGAAGGCTTGAAAGAGTCCGAAAGACTAGATGCTAACAGTTTATTTAGTACACGGTAGGCTACATGATGCAATATTTGATTACATCTTAATAATATTACTTACTTATGACCGTTAATCTTCTTATCTTGTAAAAAGTGTTTGTTGCAAACACAGAGTCCTTCGATTTATGATAAAATTATTTTTGGTTTACATGCTTGTCTGTTTGGGCAGCCGGCCACACAGCAACCTATGACAATTTTTGCAGAGAATTCAACAAAAAGCTACCAAATGTCTGACTTTTGATCAGGTTTACAGGAGACAATGGGTGTATACGTTGTTTTGACATTATGGGAGAGTTGGTCATGTTTTGAAGAATAGGAGGTCACGTGCAAAGAGTCAATACAATAGACTTTTTGAAATAGGTTATAAAAATATTGACCTTTTTTCATTATTTTTCTTAAATGCACTTCATACAATCTCATCCACTAACATAAACAACAGAGCAGTCAGTCGAAGAGCAGCTCCTTAGAACTATGTTCTCTAGATGTTTTCCCAAATTGGAGCAACATTTAAAATCTCTATAGAAAAAAATCATCTGTTATGGACAACAAAATAAATCGACTGTAAATTAAATCAAGAACAGTATCAAACGTTCTCCAATGCCATGACAAACTGTGTTACCTGAAAGACGATGGCAGGCAACGTGGTCTGGTAATATCCATCTTGGTCTGCCTCAGGCTCTGTTTCTTTCAACCAGTCTTTCTTATCCGTTTCCAGGGCCTTCCGCAGCCAACCTGTTATATTAGACTGGAGAGACACACAAACAAAGAAATTTGGACACACTTCATAAAATAAAAAAAACAACTAGTGTAACAATCACTGCTCATTGTAGAGGTGTGGGATATAAAGGAGGTAGCAGTCAAAAACGCATGTTCAAATCAGTCTTAAAGGCTCACTTAACGGATACTGAATGCAAGACGGCTACTTACCTTTCATTTCTGTTTTTGGGAGAAAATCATAATAAAAAAAAAACCACACACAGACAAACAAAAAAAAAAAATGTTCTCCAGCAGCAGGTGTCAACATTGTCAGTCAGAGCTTTACATTAATTTATCCTGGTATCATGGATGTCTTGTTTCATTGTTTTAAGGGTGGATTTCAACAGTTCTTTTTCCCCATGAGGTAAAGATTTCCCAGCAAATGCACTTCAAAGATTTCAACTTAATTTTTAAGTTTAATTTTACGGCAACAATGCACACATTTAAATTGATATAATTGTAAAAAAATTGGACTAAAATATGTACACCAAGGTTTCCCTCCAGAAACCTTGCTAAGCCCGGTGGTTGGTGCGCCGAGGCGGTCCAACAGTGGCTCACCGTGTTTTTGTATGTTAAGTTGACAGGAAATGTAAAAAAATTACTGGGTAATTATGTTAGAGGAAGATATTGCTGACAATACTTAAACCAAGAACTATAGACTTTTAAAAATACAATTAAAATAAATATCAATTATTTGCACTGTTTTTAAATCCAAATTAAGTTAGCAGTTAGTGAATCTAGTGTAAGGTTGATCATTTAGAACCAGCCGATGCCACAAGTGAACTAAGCAGCTGCTCAAGGCCTCCCAGTCCTTCAGGGCCCCCAAAATGCTAACATTTAACATTTGTTTATTGAGAATGTCAATGGTGTTAAAATTGGTTTAAGGGTTTCAGAACAGATAAAAGATTTTAAATTGTTTAACATTTAAATGTAAAATTTTAAGGAGATGGCAAGTTTACTTTGTAAAAGTTCAGAACACAATCTTCATAGTTAGTTTTATTACCGTAGCAACAAACTGATGTTATGAGTTTAATCTCTGAGTTTGAGCTCTGTTCACAAATACATCTTAGTAAACTACAACGATCACTAATTGCTGTTTAGGGTGGCCAATTAAACTAGGCCTCTCTCCCAGATTTCACCAAATCCAAGTTGAAATGCTGTTAGAGGTGCTGATGTTCTCGGTAGCAAGAGGGAACCCTGATACAACCTTGGACCGCCCCTGCAGTCCAGAGCTTTCCCACGATGAGCTAAATCCGCTGCACTGCGCATCTCTGCTGGATACAGAGGGGCAAATGGAGAGATTTAATTTGTGTGACCATTTAACCTTCCAGCAGGGAAGGTGTATTAAGATTATTTTTAATAATCTCCAATCTGGACATATAAACTCAAAATAAAGTTGTCTTTAATTTGAGAAGTTTTTTTTTTTCTATTTGAAAAGCTCAGTTTTTTTTTGGCTCCAAATGATCAGTTTGCCTGTGAACCAGAATTGCGAACCCAGGAGAATGTCTGTTAGTGTGACAGGTGTGTGTGTGTGTGTGATGCTTACCGTAAACGTCTTCACATATTTGCTAAGCAGATCATCCACTACTTCCTGTGGCAGCAGTGGTTCAAGCTGATTGATGTCAAACTCTGAACACAGATCTGGATGCCCCATCATTTCCACACTGTATAGCAAGAAGATGTCCAGAGTGTAAAATGTTATATACACATAAAATAATTAATATGCATGTCTGAATGTAAGTTATAAGTTACTAAAACAAAGCAGGGACTAGAAATGATAAACAGAATATGGATTTGTGTCACAAGTTTAAATGGGTTTGATTTTTTTTCTATTATTTTTTTATTAGGAGCAAGTATTACAATCTCTTCTGTGTACAATTCAACTTCCATAAATTGTGGAAGTTGAATTTCTTTTTTACAATAAAAGAACAAATGTAACACACGAGTGGGGGCGTGATCCCATTCTTCTTGTGTTCGGATTAAATGCAATCAAGTGTGTAAGTTTGCCAGAATTAAAACAGGGATACATTATATAACATGACAGTAATTTTATGTGACAAGACATTTAATCCATGGGGATTACTGGTTTTACATAGTGAAATGATCATTTCCATAATGATCATTTCTCTAGAATGTAAATGTCCAGTGCAATTTTGAACCAGTCAACTGTAGGTGCTTTAGGTTTTAACCGTTTCCTAGTGATTGTCTTTTTGCTTGCTGCCAGTATTAACACTTTTTAATCTTTCAGAGAGCATTTATCAAATGGAATGTCTCTTAAGTACAGGGCTTCACATTTACAGGGAATTCTCTCAAAGATGTTGTACAAGTGATCTCATAACTACTCCCACAATAGTTTAATCATTTCGGTTATGAAATTCTTCTTAAAACTTTTACTACTTAACAAGTTTGTAACAAATAAGTAGACCCACTCTAGCTTCCCGAGAGTGGGTCTACTTTTCTTAGTCAGGCGAAGAGAGGCAAAGATTGGACTGTGGTCTGAGATTGGGCTCGATCTGTTCTCCATACTATTGTATGGAGATCTTTTTTAAACATTAAGAAATTATCTGTGTGTGAGCATATATTGTAGTTAGATGTACCTTTTCTGTCTGTATCTTTTTTTTCTCTTTTCTCCATTGTTATAATGTTGTTTGGGCTTCATTACAGCCTTACACCATTCAACTGCTTTTTGTAATGCAATATTACTAAGCTGATTAATAATAATTTCTCCAGTTCTCGAGAGCCTTTCTACCAACCTCCCATCTTTACAGTGTACGACCAGAACCTCAACAGGGTTTGATTTTTTTAAACATGTATCGTGAGTGTGATTAACCAAACGTGTTGAGTAACAAACTAACCTCTTATAAGTGTTGAGAACCCATGTCAGCAGTGACACAATTTCATTAGCTTCCAGATCCTCTAAGGCCAGCTCTTTCACACGGGTGGACACAGCGTTGTGATAGAGGCTGAAAAATCTAGACCATAAAAACATCCAGAAATTGAACAATATATTACCATTCAGGGTTATTTCATAAGTTGTTTTATTTAAGTTTGATTTTTTGACTTAGAGCATTAAAACATTTCTTTGCTTCTAAATAAAAAGACTATATTGTGCATAGTGTTACAAAGAAGTGAGAATTCCAAATGCATCACCTGTTGAAGGTGTTGTAATGTGGGGGAAAGCACTGCACCATGAGATTTTTAACAACAATAAGGTCGTCCAGGACATATTTCCTGGTTATTTCCAACAGACGAACGAGCCACATTTTATCAGCCTCTCTGGTCACTGCCTGGGTGCCCTCGATGCGTGTGCTCACAGTACCCTCCAACACCTGATGAGGAGGAGCAGGTCAGACTGAGCAAAAAAGGATGGGGTATGCAAGGAAGAAGAAAAAGGTGGAATAGCAAGACCAAGAATCATTTTGACTTCCACCATTCAATGTTTCACCAACTCATACACATTTTGACTTTGAATCTGAGGTAAAGTGTTTGTGGTTGTAGAAGTTTAGATTCTATGCCCAAACTACACCAGGTTTCTTGCATGCTGTGGTTCTCAACCCCATTGAGACTGTGTGATCCTCATATTTTTGACTATCAGTTCAGGACTAGGGTCGCACATTAACAAAACTGTGTCATGGTCTTGCATATGGTAAGAGATCTCAACAATGGAAATAAAGGAGATGTTAAAGTGGTCCAAGAATGGACCCTTGTGGGATCTCCACAGTTGAGTTTTGTTTGTCCAGATTTATAATTACGGAACATTCCAGTGAGGGACTTAGAAGTATTTGGACCTAGAAGTAGTTCTCTGAGCCTACCGTTTCAGTAATATTCTTAACTTGAAGGCTTTGAGAAGTATTCATGAGTAAATTCATTTAAGCTCTTCTGACCTGAAACATCTTGTCCTTCCAGTGTTTGGGTCGCCCAGGTGGAATGAAGCCAGTCTGTTTCTTCCGGTCAACCATCCGCCGGTCAAGCTTCTCCTCTCGCTCAATAATACGGACCACAGACACCAACATGGTAGGGTCACGACGAACGGTTACCATAGACCTCTGCAGTACCATCCACAACTGCTTAGCAAGCTCATCTGATAGTCTTTGTACCTTGGAGAAAAATTGGAAAACATTTATAGAGTTAACACATTGGTTTTTATGTCTGGAAATGTTAGAACCATCAGAACACCCAAACTAGTTGTATCAACAATGATGCAACAATAAACATTTCTTCTTCACATAACAACAAAACCATTTGAACTGCTTAAGGGTTTTACCTAATGGAAACTCTAAATATTTCCATGGAAATTACCACAATAAGAATTGAACACACTTATACTGCCTCCAAAAGAACAAAAACAACCTATCTACAAAGTTTGATTAGTATATTTGCTTAATGGACAGTTATAAACAAGATCAATGAAAAATGACAAAGCCAAAATTGTTATCCTGCCTGAGATTTAATGGTATTGTAGTCTCTCTGTCACACTGATAACAGCCTCTCTCTGTAGTAGTTTTTCACTAGGTTGGCACATGTCTCTTGTGGTGTATGAACCAATTCTTCCATGGCAAATCATTCCATCTCATGTAGGTTGCATGAGATAAAAGCATTGTTGGGTCTCCAGTAATGATGGACTGAACAACAAGAAATGTAGATGCTGGTTTTAAAACAAAATGCACTGCATTAACCTCCTGAGTTTTAGGAGGAAGAGGAGTTTTACTGCATGAATGTGCAACATGTTAACTACTGAAGAACACCTGTTTTTTGGACCCATCCAGCAGAATGAACAAATGCATTCTGTTCTTGATGTAGAAAGGTATTGCGTGCCAGGCTCAAAATGCTCCATCTGCATCCAATTGAGTTCAGTTCAGATAGACAATGGAGGATCATTCAGGAACTCTCCCTGTACCCACAGACTGTACAGCTGCTGTCTTTGGTTTCTTTTCAGTTACACTTCCGAGATATTTCACAGATTTTACAGAGTGTCAAATCTCTTTTTCATCTTTATTTTAACATCTAAAATATTTACATCATTGAATATGAACTGCATAAACTCTTTAGTGAGTGTAACATTGTTAAGATATGAGCTCTGTTTCTTGATACCAAAGTTGTGAATCATTTCATGTGCATCCTTGACTTCGTGACATCTCACAGTGTGTATTGAGCCCTCCTTACTATAAAGATTTGTGGAGGTTTGTATTGCTTTTGAGAGTGAAGCAAGATGCTTACTGAAGCTGGAAACATCTTATAATTGCACTCAGCTACACTTACATCTTCAAAGTAGATAGAGATGAGGTTCATGTCACTGGTGTTCTTGCTGTCCATACGATACTGCTCATACATAAGGTCATCACGAGAGCACTCCAGCTCCATCAGCTTCCTGTGAGCCTGCAGCAGCTCCCCCTGCTCTGTCAGCTGCTGGGTCTCCATTACTATCTCTGGAACTGAACCCAGAACAATAGAACAGCATACAGAACATTAATCAGATCCAAAACACTCATATTTTAGATTTAATATGACAAAACCTACCAGAGAAAATGTTTTTCAAGTTTTCCACGGCAGCAGCTAGTTGACTGTGTTGAACAACAGCATCCTTCACATCTTTTAGGTTCTCGATAGTGTTGATGCTCTGCCTCCAGTCTTTGCTCACATTAGCCAGAGAGCTCTGGATATCTTTGACATCCAGCAGGGCGGTATGCAGCTGGGTCAGTCCTGTGCGAACACCATCCAGCTGAGACTGGATTGCTGCCTGAACACCATCACAGGAAACAGACCTAGTTATTGGAACTGTTTAAGGGTGTTTTGGCAGTCAAACTTGCCAAAACATGACAGATTAAACCAAAATTCTGATTAAACCAAACCAAACACAATAGGTTCTCCTAATGCTAATTCAGCCCTAATTCTGCAGATCTTTATTTTGCCTCCATTTCAGTCATACTTTTGCTAGAACTGCAGTCTTGTTACTGCTGTCTTGAAGGTTTTAAATAGCGTAACTGAAGCTTTGACTGGGGAAAAAAAAAAAAAAAAAAAAGACAATGCTGGCTTTCCCTTTCCACTAATTTTTCAAAAGCATTTGTTGTTTGTCACAGCCTTTTATGTTACAAATACTCCAAGAAAAGGTTGTGGGTGGCAACAAGTGGTTTGTTGTATTTTTGTGTTTTTATGTTGTAAAGCACTTTGAAATGCCTTGTTGCTTAAATGTGCTATAAAAATAAAATTTGATTCCTAGCACATTCCAACTTGATTCTTTGAAAACTATACGTTGTTCATTTCTTGTAAAGACGTTGACAAAATAATATCTGATAATGTCTTATCAAATAAGACATTATCAGAAAAGTTAGCTTAATCAGATCCAACAGATTCAAAAAGTGGTTAAATATATCATTTTAAGATCTTCACATCATTACACTAAACATTTGACAAAAAACATCTCCACCAACCCTACACCAAATGAGGTTGGTCTGTTCCTAATTTCTTAGTAGTAAAAGTTTTGAAAGTAGTAATAACATTTCCAAATATAAGAATTAACTACAGATTTAATTTCCAAACTAGCACAGGTATATTTTAGCTACTTAAAGAAAAACAAAATTGATAGAACTTATTATTTACAAGAATTTAACATAATTTCACAAATGTCTGCCAACTGTTGGTTTTTCTCAACAAGCGGTTGAGTCAGGCATACCCACCCAAACTCTTAATTAGGGTGTTTTAAAAATATACTTTTTTTATTGGTTCAAGTTTTTTTTTGTTTTGTTTACTTATTTAATATTAAAGTAGGAAACACATAATTTGGTGCATTATATTAATAAAAGTAAAAAGAAAATAATCACAGAACAAAGAAAAAGAAACAAAATTTTGTGTTTTAAAGAATGAGTATTATTACGGTAACCATACGTGGTTCTAATTTTAAATGTCATGTTTTTGGGACCTGTAAGCACAGAAGAATCTTAAAGAACAGAAATTTGCAACAGGATCACCTGTGATGAACTGCCTTCACTCATGTGACATGAATTATCCAGGGATTAATCATGTTGGCGTTTTAAAAAGTCACCTGTTATTCCCTCTTCATGTGACAATGGTAAAGACAAAGGAGCTGTCTGAGGACACCAGAAATGCTATTATTTGCCAGAACAAGGCTTCCAAGGGGTATAAGCCCAACTCTAGAGACCATGTTAGGAATACTACATTTCAATGGTGCACCACGTTATTAAGAAGTTTTCCAGACATAGAACTGTCAAGAATCTCTCTGGACATGGAGGAAAGAGAAGAATTAATTACAGAACAGTTCGACAGTTGGTGCGAATGGTGGAAAAAACTCCACGTCAAACATCTAAAGACCTGAAGACCAACCTAGAGCAGTCTGGTGTAATTGTTTCAGCAAGTACCATATGCCGCACATTAAAGAAAGCAGAGTTCTATGGGCAGAGGCCAATAAGACCCCATTGCTGAAGACATATAAAAGAATGATTGATCTTCGTGAAAGAGAACCTGGACAAACCTCAAGCCTTCTGGGACAATGTTTTATGGACCGATGAAACAAACATGGAGCATTTTGATCATGCACACGCAGTATGTTTACAGACAACACAATGAAGCCTTTGAGGAGAATAACACCATATCAACAGTCAAACATAGTGGATAATGCTATGGAGCTGGTTTGTATGTTGTTATTGGGAAATTTTGCATTGCAAGTCTGAGGACAGACACTGATGTTTTTCTCCCCTTAATTTTTTTTTTATCTGGCTGAGATCAGGATTGCAAGTCAGAAAAGTTTTTTCTTCGTTTGGTAACAAGAGGCTCTCTACAAACTGTCCCCGAGCTAATCTGAAAAAAAAAAAAAAAACACAAAACAAAACATGATGTTTGGAGGTTACAAGCTAGAATGCTGTGAGTTTTGGCTTTATGTGCCTCAGCATCCACTGATGATGTTAGAAAGGGCTGGATATTGCTTGACTCAATATATTGTATATTAGAATAGACTGTTCACACATTTCCGATTCAGTTACAGCGCTGCTGGTTTGATGTGAAGTACCTTAAGTCTGGCCTCCACCGAAGCCTTCTTCCGGGCTTCTCTCCTTCGGTACTGCTCCACTTTATCCAGCTGGTCGGACCTCTGCAGCATGCCGGCCACACGCTGCACTGCAGTCGCTACAGCCTCCCTGCTGGTCTCCTCCATGACGAATAGCTGGACCTACGGAGGAGGGGTTGAAATCCCAATTTGGGAATTTTGTCTCTTCCACAGGGATCGTTAACAGTTCAAGCTGCTGGTAGAAAAGTTCCTTGATCATTGCAGCTACTTCCACTGAGAACAGTCAGAAGACTCGGTCTATCTGGGGACTCTGAATCTGATCAGCTGACCACAGCTTTAATGGCGTCAGCAGGTCATCGCTACCAACAGCAGAACATTATAGTGGCATGTAAGCGAAGGTGACGTAGACGCCCATAGAAAAACAAACAACAGCCCAATTTGACTTTATCAGAAAAACGTAACAACTCAACTGGTAAATCAAGAAAGGCCATCTGAAGATGCCATAGCATCGCTAAGCTAATTGGAGACACGAAGTTCTTGGTGTTTCTAAGCGCTTTTCTACAGGACAAGGAAACAGTCTTACCTCAGCGAGTTACAGAAGAAAATTGGTTTTTGTCTCAACAAACCAAACAACGTTTCACATGTAAACTGTCTTTGTTGTATTGTTGCCTCCTCTTCCTCCTCTGTCAGCTTATAAACAACTTCTTTATGTCTTTATTGGCGGTTGGCAAACCACTTTAAAGGAGGATTACCGCCACCTATTGGACAAGTTAAGTTTCTTGCTTAACTGACGATTCAGCAAGAAAAAAAAATTATTTTGATCAATCTGGTTTGTCTTGAAAATGTAAAGACAGATAGTTAGACACTGGCAATGTTTGTTTATCCTGCAAAGACAATAATAGTTGCAGCTCTTCAAACTGTATTCGGCAGCTCTCCCTGCTGTACAGGTGTACAGTGATGGAGAAAGTGCTCGAGCACTGCATACAAGGAAAATTACAAATAAACAGACAAAAATGTACTCTAGTAAAAGTAAATGTACCACTCAAGATTTTTACTTGAGCAAAAGTAAGTACTTGCTTCTAAAAATGTTGCAGTATGCAACTTTTATAAAATTTGTTCTGGCCCAAAGATCCTCTTTTCATATCTCCTCCACCCTTTCCTTTGTCTGCTGTTATTGACGTGTTCCTGGCTGGGATCCAAAGACTTGTACCTAAAAACAAACTGATCTGAATCTCATGACCTTACATCTTTCAATGAAATCCAGGCATAATGATTGAAAATAAACCTTGGTACTAAGAAATAAATTATGTCTGTAGGATAACCAATACTGAATACATTAAGATGCAAGAATGACAATATATACCTCAACTAATTGTAACGATTTGATATATGGCAAGCTCCAGATATAATATGCAGTTAAAATGCATAATAAGATAAACCAAAAAACAGACTTCATGCTGAAATGTCAGTATTGTACAGCAGAGATGTCCAAAGTGTGGCCCAGTGCAATTTACAGCCCCTAGACTGTTTTTGTACAGATCCCAACTGCATTCTGCATGGAAGAAGTATAACTCATCAGCACAGACAGTTAATGCAGTTCAAATACTTTTATAATATGGTAAAAAAATAAATAAAAAATTGCCTTTTAATAACCATACATTGGTTTTATTTTTAATTGATCAAAGCTAGGAATTTATTTGAAAACAAAAATTGTACTCAGTGTTCATCTAGACAGACTGGAAATGCAACAATGCCATTTATAATGAGGGACAGAGCAGCCTATACTTGTTGGGGAAGCTAAGATCTTTCAAGGTTTGCAGCAAGATGCTGCAGATCTTCTATATCTCTGTTGTTGAGATCATCTCTTCTGTTATATCAGCAGCATCAGAGACGAGGACCTAAAAAAAAAAAAAGCTCAACCTGATAAAGGTTCTGGTGACAACTGTGAAACCTCTGGAGACAATGATGCAAAGGATTTTTAATTTCAACTTTATTTACTTAATATATAGCAAAACACATACAAAAACATGTTACATTTCAAGTTTGAACAAGCCATTTTAAAAAAACTATTCTCTTGAGGCTGATCAGTTAATACCGTGGGTTTCTTCCACCTGCAAAAGCAAAACATTAAAACAGTCATCACTGTCAAGTACAGACATTAAGAAACATTTCCATGTCAATCCAGAGAAAAGCAAACAAGATCCTCACCTTTTGTTTTCCCTCCTCTACAGTATCCACTGTGAGCTTCCTGATGGTTAAACTGTCGCTCTGTGGGATAAAGAACTGTTCAAAAGAATATCAGGGAGCAAAACCTTCTGTCCGTTTAAAGGGACGTCATTCACTTAAAAAATTTTTTTATGTTGAACAAGTTGATAAAGAAAGCTGGTTGTGCTCTGGCTTTCCTGGAGATTAAGCTTCATAAAATGAAGATGAACCCTGAGCATCCTCTTAATGAGAATGAACCAAGAGTGCTGTCCTGCTGTAAAAGCGTAGCTCTTCAAAGAATCATCTACAATGACTGAATACACCCAACAGTACAAGTTACAACACATATTTTTGATTGAATAACTGCGCCAAGACTGATATTTGTAAGAGTATGAGGAACATATTACCCCTGATGGAACCAAAAGAGGATGCATTACCTTGACCTGTGCCCCTCCATTGTCCATTCTTCTTTCTCTGCATATGTCCAGTTCTGCCATCAATTGCCTTTTTTAGTTCTTCAAGATAACACTCAAGTTTCAGTAATCGGTATATTATGGATAAGTCAAAGTAAACCTTAATTACTAAATAAAAAAAGCACTACCTGAAGATTTGAAATTATGTCTTCTGTTTGTTTCGGTATTCTTCAGCTCCCCACATAAACAAAGTTGCTCATGGAATTCATTACATTGGACACCACAGTCCACCAAAGTTCTCTTTGATGGGGACACTTCAGCCACATTTTGAACTATAATCAGAACTTCATCATCTTTGATGTCCACTACATTCTGGGAAATCAACTGGATAGCTGATGAGGAAATTTCCTCTGCTGCAGAATCAAGGGACATTTCTTCAGAGGATGAAAGGCTTTTCTGCTGCAGCTCTTTGATTGGGGTGTTCTGGTTTGGGCTTTGACCAGCCTCAGGTTCAGAAGACCTATTTTCAGTCTCATCCCTTTCGGTCGGAGTAGATGCGGCTTTTCTTGGCAGAGCTGAGGAAGGAGACAAGACATTCTTTTTTGAGTGAAGCAAGTTTTGACTTTGTTCTGGTTTTATAGATTCAGATACATCCCCTTTAATTTCTGTTCCTGTCTCTCTCACAGGACTATGCTCCTCTTCTTGGATACTGGAACAAAGACAGCCTTCTGGTACTTGAACAGAGACACAGGCCGACAAGCTGCGCCCTCTCTTTTCTTCATTCATGAGGTTGTCATTTTGGTTGGAGACTCCAACATTTTCAGCTTCCGCTGTCTCTTCATTAACTTTAAGTTCTAACATGCCATTTTGTAACAGCCACTCTCTGGTTGGGACATAGGCAGGCAGAGACTCCACAGACCAAATGGATTCATTGGATTTTCTCTTCACCTGACAGCTACTAGCAGACATATAAGGTACAACATCTGAGATCTTATGTAGACATGTCCCATTGTAACTTTCTTGCACCTCAGTTTTAGAGTTGTTGGAGAAATTTTGCAAATGTTGCACATCTATGAAGGTTAATGAATGTCTTTCTGAAAAGCTTTCTTCTACAGGCTCCTCGTGTGTACTAGACTCCAGGAATGCGTCAATTGTAGCATAAGGGAGTCGAAGGCTTCTGACGAGCATTTCACCAACTTTTGGACTTGCCATACCTTCATTAATACCAGTGTCAAGTCCTTTAGCAGAACCAGTGTTTGTTTCAGTGGAATTGTGGGATAAAGGTTTGTTGAGCTCAACATCATGGTGAGAAGATGTCCAAATATCAGTATGGGACAACTCTACTTCTGTCGTTTTCAGCAGCGCCGTTTGTGGTGTTCCACCGGCCCAGTTCATCAAAATGTCAGGAACAGAGATGCGCCTTTCTTTAAGGACCCCATCATCTTTCTGAGATGAGCTAGACACTGGAAGTAAGCCATCTGGAGACCTTATCCTCGTATTGTAATCCCCATCTTTAGAAAGCGATTCAGAGATGGGTTCCTGGTCATTATTAATTTGTGTGTCTTGCCTTGTGCTTCCAGATGATTCAACAGCTGTTGATGGAACAGGTTGTTTGTGAAAGTCTGTTATGACAGTGGTACTTGTGAAGGGCTCATTCACTTGAAAGTCTTTTTCTTCTCTGCTGGGTGACTTGCAGACTACCACCTCAGTTAAGGCTTGCTTGGGGGAACTTAAGGCTGGGGAACATGGAGAATTTGAACGACTTCCCCTCCCAGAATCTGAGCCCATGTCATACCCATGCATGCCTCTTTGTGCAGGCTCAGTTTGAACTTCAGAATTCACAGTTTCTCTTACAGGGAAAAAATGATTTGGGCGAATTCTTCGCATCTGATTAGGGTTCTGATGGGATGCACCTTGAGTGTGTAACTGTGGGTGGTGCAAGCGCCTGTAGTCAACTGGTTGAACATGAGGGTGAGGGACAATATATCCTGGAGCTTCCATGTAAGGGGCATGTGGTAGTGGTGGAGGTGGTGCAATCATGCCATAGCCTAAAAGATAAAAAATGTTTGTTTCTTTTTTTCTTTACAAAAAATATTTTGCTGTAAAGTAGAAGGGATAAATTAGCTTTTTGAAATTTATGGGTTAGGATCATTTATGCAACTCTGAGACTAAATATAACTTCTAGACCACACACACACTTGCTAAAACAAGAACTTATTACTCACCCATGCTTGGGAAGCCAGCAAAGGGGTTATAGGAGAAGGGTATCGGCCACTGGTATTGAAGTAAAGGGGGTGGAGGTGGTGCAGGAATGTAAAAGACAGGACGGGCAAAGATGGGATGTTGGGCATGTGGGGGAAATCCCAGATCCGGAGCACTGCTGTGTGGACCTGGATCCTGCTGTGCAAATGATGCCACACCACTGCTGGGGTTCCTTCCATCAGGTTCACAATGAGCTGGAAGTGGCCTGTTAATCGCTGCCATATTCAGACTACAGGATTAAGAAAGTGGAGTTAGTTGTGCAAAACTGTTCTAGCAAATTAAAAATAAATTCCATCATCTAGCATCATTACATACCCAACAAGGTCTCAAAGCAAAGAAGAATACGCCTGGGAGAAAAAAAAACAAAATATTTTAAAACAACCAAGCTGTCTGTTGGGTCAGGTTTATACCAGCCCACAAACATAAACGGACTTCATACGTTAGAATTTTTAGCTTCCCAAAATATTGTATATTTTAATTTGTCAGACATTAAGCTTAACAATTGAAAGTTTACTGGTTTAAAGTTAAATAGTTCAACATAAAAGCCTTGAAAGCCATCTTCCATACCAGACATATATATATATATATATATATATATATATATTTTTTTTTTTTTGTGGTTAATTTTGTACATGATGTACAGACAAATGTTGCTGCAAAGATAAACATGAACTTACAATTGTGTTTGACAAAAATCCCTAAAATAGTGTTTTTCTGTGAGAATGCGGTATGATTAAAGATGAAAACTTCACACTCTGAAGTAAAGACCTGCTCAGAGGTCAGACACTACTAAAAGATACAAACGTAAAAAAAACAGTAATATGAACAAAAAGAAAGAATTCCTGTACCTTGCTGAAAGCCAGACAAAGTAAACACTTGCAGTGCAGACAGTCAGTGAAACATCACAGCTGACACACCTGACAATAAGTATGGTAATCAGCCAACTCTGCAGTTAGGATCAGCTGAAAATGTTGAAGCCAATCAGAGGGACGCATCACAGGGATGCATTCTGCAGTTCTAACACTAGATGGAGAGTCTAGCCGACTATAAGGTAAAAGCTTTTCTGATGAGTAGATATTTGTCAGAATTACATGAGTGGCGGCGTTTTGTCCCATGGCCAAAAAAAAAAAGAAAGAAAGAAAAAGTTTATTTTTCCACCTCTAAATCTTCATAAAGAAACCATAACAGTAAATAGCTGAAGATACTATCTGATTCTATACACATGCTTTAAAGGAATAATTTCACTATTTTTAATAAGTATGTCTGATGCCTGTCCTTTAATAAGCTCACATAAAGAGGTGGACATTGGCATGAATCATATGACAAATGGTGGAAGAGCCACAGTACTGGTTATGATGGACCTCAGTGCTTGGATGCAACATGACATTATTGGAATGACTGAAGAGTTGGGTCGGGCTCTCCGATCCATCACAACTAGATTAAATCTTTAAGAACAGGAATTTATTTGTTTGAATAGGAATCTTCTTATTGAAGCTGATAGAAGTCATGTGGCATATGTAACCCAATGTTCAATGCTAGGACCCCTCTTAATCAATATCTATATGTTTCCACTTATAACAGGAAACAAGTTTAGCTACCATAACTATGCAGATGATACACAGCTCTACATTATCACCAGGTGACTCCAAACCCATTCAATCACTGAATAAATGCTTAGAACAGATAAATGTGTGGATGTGCCAAAACTTTCTCCAGCTGAACAGAAACAAAACTGAAGTTATTATATTTTAACCTAAAGAGGAACGTTCTAGAGTCAATGCATAGATAGCTTCAGTTATTACAATTAGAAACTACACATCAGTGATGGACTCTGACTTGAATCTTTAGAGCCACATAAAGACAATTGCAAAATGTGCTATTCAAATAAAATTTGATGTGATGTGATGACAGCTGTCAGAACAGCTATAGTCACAAGTTAATCCTTGAAAATGTAGAAGTTTTACCTCAGGCTTTATTTTTATGTTATCCTGTAAAAGTTATGATGAAATTATATTAAACTAGAATTGGCAATCTCTGTTTTGAAAATGTCAATGTTTTCCCTCAGTAAATATATTTCTAACATTTCTATTGAGATTACATTTAGATAAGATATTGGCAGCAAACCTACTAACCTGCATATTAAAATAAATCAAAAATAAAGTAATTAATAAATTAAATTATGTGTGATGAAGTGGAATAATTCTGTTGCCATTTGACTTACGATGGCGACATAATAAGAGAAAAACTTTGCCCAAAAACACAGAAGCACTAAATGCAGGCAAACTATCAGAAGTCACTGCATTTACACCAACAATATTTACATCAAAAGATGTGGCTCGATTTAGAGATGGGTGCTATGAATTCTGTCAGTGTTTTGAGTTACCATCATGATGAATTAGGCGGAAAAAAAAAAAAACTGCTCAAAAACCCAATTCAAGTCAATGGAGTCAGGCCTTGAAAAATCCTAAAAATCCACTTTTTTGAGGATTTGCTGTGCCATCATGACTTCACCTAAAAACAGTATTCCACTTTCAGCTTGTAGAGACATCTGTGCTCTGTTGAGAAGTGAAGACAGTATTCCAATACTACTTATGTTTTTTCACAAGTTGTCTCCAGGCTCACCAAAGTTTTAATTTTTCCTAAAACAAATGAAACTAAGGAAGTGGTTAGTTTTTCCACAAGCAGCTGACACAAATCTAAAACAAAGTCAGTTTTGAATGGTACCCTCTAAATAATTCTTCTGCAGCTTCAAAGTTGACCTATAGCAGATATTAAAAATGAATTTTTCTGTCTAAAAGCAATTTTAATGGTTCTGCACAACATTCAAACATCTTGCATTTTAAAAATGTATAAGTAAAAGAAAGCAAGGTTTGAAAAAGGCAGCAGTATGAGCTTAACACTATCTTAAATTCAAAGATTTCCAGTTTGCATATTTTCCATTTCTGTGGCGTCATTATGATTTTAAAACCTCTAACCTGTTTGTGACCCAGACGCTGTCCTGATGGGGTATTATTAAGTCCAGTTCATAGAATTTTGGAGCCTATTAAGAATTAGATTTATTCATTTTTTGCTAAACTATTAATGTTATAGATTATGTGACAAATGTTGTTTATTTATGTATTTGTTTGATTTGCTTCGCCCTTCCTCCCTGACAGTCAGCCTCCTGCTGTGATTAACAAGCAGAAGCAGCTGCTGTGGTTGATCTGATTGTTTGGAGAAGGAGTGAGGAGTGAAACAGTTTTTCTACCACAAATTAATGTTTATGTTTAAATTTTTTGCATGAAGTTAACTCAGAAAATATTTCTGTTATTTTTATAAGTAAAGAAAACACACCCTTTGAAACCAGACAACTCTCCATGAGTGCTGTTTATTTTGAGTGAGTCAAAAACCTCTTCCTAAAAACTACTGTTTTTTTTATTTTTGGACCTTATTATGTTGCAAGAGCAGCCATATTAAAGAGTTATCTAAAATCATGTGAAGATGAGGCTTGGTTTGGGATGAACACAAAACATTGTGTGCGTGTGTGTGTGTGATCTACAGCGTTATGTCCTTTTGTCTTTGCTGATAAAGAGATGTCTAATCTTTGTTTAAACTGTTAACATCTGAATCCTCTTAAAGAATTCATAGATGTTGGTTTCTTTGTCCCAAAGATTTAAGGCAGTCTCTGCTAAAGCTTTGTCACCTGCATGCTTCAGTCAGAACCTCTTGCTGCTGTTTGATACGTAGGTCAATAAATAGAGTGGATCAGGATCATCTAAAACGCTAAAGTTAAGACAGAAATCTTAAGAAAATTGATCTGATTCTCCATATTTAAAACATCTGAAAAAATGGGCTGCAAAACTACATCAATAAAAAAAAATCATCTAGAAGTATGACCTTACGCCAACAAAAATTCTAAACAAAACTAATTTAAACTAATAAGGTCAAAGTGAATATTGATTTATGGCTGACATGTGGTCAAATTATGTCATTTCAGCAGCCACGCCCCTCTGCATGATTTCCATGTAGACCAAATTTTCCGCATTGAAAATGTTTTTAAAATATTTAAACCACTTTCCAAAAAAAACAAAAGGAAGACAGAAAAAAGTATCAGAGTTCTTTATGATTCATACACACTGGCATGTGTGTATGAATCATTTTTGGGGGTGACATAAAACTCACCCCCAAAAAGTTGACTGAAAATTGTTGTTTGTAACTATAGAAAGATAAATTGATGGGAGATCTCTGAGAGACTACCATGTGCTGTCACTATAAATATGCTTAAATAAAATAATCTTTTTATTGTTTTTGTTGAACAGAAAATTAAAAAACATGAATGTCTGAAAACATCGGCACCTCTTTAGGATTGTAATGTTAGGACATTATGCATGTCTGCTCTTGTTCATGATCATTTTTTCTGGCTTGTTTGCAGATTTTTTGGGAGGATCATCTAAGGATATCAGTTTGCAGGTCTAGATAAGTTTGATCTAAATCATTGTAATCACACAAACAAACTAACCAATTAGCTTTTGGATTTTTTGTAATTAAAGACATTGTTAATATACATACATTTTGTGTAATAAGTCCAAAATATGAAATGACCGACATTAAAAATAGAATAAGGTGGAGAAAAGAAATGTTAAAGAAAGATGTATTTTTACTAGTAATGTGTTCCAAATGATCTGAATGTCTGTGAATGTGTTAAAGACTGCAATAGTGTGCTTCTTCCTGTCTGATAACAGCTGCATGCAGGTTCTGAGACTGCAGAATGATAACAGACTGTACCCACCCATCAGTGGGTGGGGTCAGCACAACTGACATTGAAGCATGGTGGTCACCTTAGCTCAGGGTATTAAAGCTACTTATTCACAGCTTTTTAGTTCAATCTTTTTCTGTTTTCATTTGACTTATTTGGTGGCTCTTTGTCAAGTTCTGAGTTGCACTTGATTGTTAAGTTGCACAGTCCTTAAATAAAATTTTAAAAAAGCCTGCGCAATGTTTTTGGTTTTGCTATGCTGTTTTTTCTTCTGTTGCCTTTATTGTACAGTTTCTTTCTTTTTTGAAGAAAGAGACTGTGCAGGCTTTTTTGGCTCTGGTGGCTTTATTATTTTACAGGCTTTATTGGCTCTAGTGGCTTTTATTTGATGGGGAATTGACAGAAAAATGGGTAATGAGAGAAGGGGGAAGACATATGGCAAAGGTCACCAGGCCAGGAATCGAGCCTGTGACAGGCTCCAAAAGTGGCTTGTGCTTAACCCTGGCACCACCACAGCAGCCCCCAGTTTCATTCTTGCTTTTGTATTTTTGCATTTGTGTGAATATGGAGCATTCCATTTCCGTGTCACTTTACTGCTGGTATAGATGCATTTCTATTCATAATATACTTTACATGTAAATCTCAAAGAACTACAAATTTAGTGTTCAATCTGTAATTCATTCAATCAATTTTATTTATAAAGCACCCTTCATACTAAAAGCAGCTCAAAGTGCTGTACAGATAAAAAAAAACAAACAAACAAACAAAAAAAAACAATTACCCACCCCCACTGTAACACAGAACTGTATGTAAAATGCATAAACTGATTGGAAATTATCTAATTCAGGAAATTGAGTTAAAAAGGTGGGTCTTGAGCCACCTTTTTTTTTTTGTGTCTTAAATACAACAACATTTTCAGCAGCACTCAAGTTCTCTGGCAGACGTTCCACAACATTGGAAAAAAGTCTCACCATAAATGTGTGTTCTGACTCTTGGAACTGTTTATAGTCCAGTGCCTGAAGACCTCAGGGTCCACAGGGGTTCATAAGGTATTAGCAGCTCTGCAAGACCATGAAGACATTTAAAAACCAGCAAAATAATCTTAAAATCAACCCTGAAATGTACAGGGAGCCACTGTATTGAACAAGTGTGATGTGAGCCTGTATTCTGGTCTTGGTTAGCACTGGAGCAGCAGAGTTTTGTAACAGCTGAAGGCTGGGAGACCAGAAAGCAGAGCATTACAATAGTCTAAACGGCTAGAAATAAAAACAAGCTTAAGAGGTTCAGTATTGGCGAGAGATAGAATAGGGCGAACTCTGACTATATTTTTAGATGGCAAAATCCTGTTTTAACTATTTGGGGCCTGCCCACAGCAATGCATAAGGAGAGCAGTGACTGACTTACGAAGGAAGTCAGTCACTGCCTCCATGCATTGCATTTGTGTGTGATCCACAGCGTTATGTCCTTTTGTCTTTGCTGATAAAGAGATGTCTAATCTTTGTTTAAACTGTTAACATCTGAATCCTCTTAAAGAATTCATAGATGTT
>CAEGAD010023437.1:0-34317 GCA_903067055.1 Poeciliopsis paucimaculata
TTACTAATCCTAAGTGAACTTGAAGTATACTCATTATTAGTCTGACTTAAAGTATGTTTAACTATTCTAAAATTTAATATACTTAGTACATGAATTTTTCAGCAGGCTGGCCACAGTGCATTGTCTAAATTCAGTAGTTTGATGTTATTTGTAATCAGTTACATTGGTGGCCATGCAGGTTAGTTTACTATGCTAGTGCAATACAAACTACCCCGAGCAGCCTGGTCAGGGTAAGAAGAAACACATCAGCACAAATGACTGATAATCTTTTGAGGCATCACAAAAGATATCTCTACTGGATTAACATTGCCAGGGATTTGGACCCAGATCATACAACCAACAGCATGATAAATTCACCATTCACCAAATGAATGTAATTTATTCATTATTGGTGTATTATCAGAAATATATTTGAAATGAAATAAATGATGTTAATGAAAGGAATCTGAATGTGACAGCTCTGTGTTCATGAAGACTGGATAAGTAGCTGAAACCTGATAGTTTAAATGAGACTAGAACAACTCAGCTGCTGGTTGACCTTTGTTTGACCTTGTGTTTTTTCCAGTCAGAGTTAATTAGAGAAACTTGCACATCTGAAAGTCTATTTATTCCCCTTCTTGTTTCATCTTCATCTCAAGTTTCCTGACATGCCGAAGGGGATGAGAATCAACGTGAGATTTGGGAAGAGCATTACTGTGATTAATTTATTCCAAAGACATGAAACAGAATGCCATAATAAGCCAGCTGCCCTAAAGTATCTTAGACTACAAGAGTGTGAGAATTTTAATCACACAGCTGTCTTCTCTTGTAGACTCAAAATTGCCAAAAGATGACATATTTTGTGTGACAAATGAGATGTTCATGGTCTGTCCATGTTTCAGTGGGAGTGCATTTTGAAGGAGAAACAATGATTATTTACCCTCAGCTTGCACATGAACATTTAAACATAATTTCACCCAGACCAGGATTTCAGTATGATTATTGTAGCATTGTTTCAATATTTTGCACTCAAAATATTTCAGATATTCAAGAACACAAGGGAAGAACAAGGGTGGGGCTTTGAGACTTTTAATATAATAAAAATGTTTTTACACATTTGTTAAAACTATCACTATGTTGAGACAGTATAAGACAGATAATCTGTGAAGACATCGAGCTCAGCTGCCTTCACCTTTGGCCTGCTCCTTCAGAAACAACCAATCAGAGCCAGGAGGCGGATCCTAGTGCTGTCAATCACCACCGTGTATCAGTCTTATATTGTACTTTCATTACATAGTAACAGTTTTAACAAAAGTGTAGAAAAGATTTTTATAAAAGTTACCATCTATACATACAATATTGATACAGTTGCACTTAGATAAGTTAGAGCAAAATATCTGAATAACCTGGATAACAGAAAAATAAATATCTGAATACCCTGAATATCCTGCAAACACACAAGTGTTTGGATTAACAATCTTGAGTAAAACAGAAACAGATAATCACCCCCTGTGGGGTTTAGGTCTTTACTTACTACTTACATCTAGCAGACAAAGTGGTGATTGGTAGATGTTCCCACTGCATCATGTTTTAGTCTTTCTGATGTCTTGTCCTTCGTGCTGCAGGGGGATTTGTTGCTGGCTTCAAAATACAGTCTGGAGTTCAAATCTGACATTTATATTTACCAATAAATATAAACAACAATTCTCCACAACTGCTTGAAAATGACCCTTCATAATCAGCCAGTTCTGATACAGAGCTGCTGCATCTATCAAAATAAAAGATTGATTGAACATTTTAGATAGATGGAAATACAGAGTGTTAGACGTTTTTGGTCTTAATTTTGTATTGTGTCTTGGATCTTCTTTTAACTATTTTTTTTTGTTTTGCTTAATGTAATTAATCTAAACATAAGTGGAGCTTTTAAGTGGATCATAAGCTCCACCAGGAGACCAGGGTTCGTCTAGACAGAGTTGGTGCTCGCAGCCTTGAAGAGATCAGAAAAACTTGTCCCATAAAACCCGTACAACCAAAACAGTTTTTGTGGCCCTCATTAAAAACTCAGTAGGCATGAAATGGAAGAGCTACTAAAGCCACATAAATGAAATCTCCTTGTTTGTCCCTAGAGAGATGAGTAGTAGCGAATTTAGCTCATTATCCAGGGCCAGTCCAAAAATGTATGACTCCTTTAGGAGAATTTGAGTTAGGGGCCCCTCCTGCTGTTAAGGACATCAGCACCACTAACAGCATTTCAACATGGACTTGGTAAAATCTGAAAGAAAGGGCAGTTAAAAGCAATCAGTGATAATTATTTGCTAATATGTATGAATGAACAGACAGAGCTCAGAGTCAAAGATTAAACTCACAGCATCAAATAGTAGCTATGACACAAAATAATCTAACTATGAAAATTGTTCTTTTGAACTTTTACAAAGTAAACTTGCCAGCTCCTTAAAATCTTAAATTTAAATGTTAAACAATTTTAAATCTTTTAATTTATCTATGCTGAAACCATTAAAGCAGATTTAGCGGAAATGACACTCTTAGGAAACTAATGTTAAAATTTTACATCTGTGTTCTGTACAAGCATGTATTGGGCCCCCGGAGGCCTGGGGGGCCCCAAAACGTTGTTTAGTTCATTTATGCCACGGACTGGTTCTGAATGTAACCATGTTCTAAATGTTTTTACATCCACTGATTGACAAAGTAATTACTAATTATCTTAATTGTATTTTTTTAATTTGTTGTTTTTAAGACTCTATAGTTGCGGGTTTAAGTTTTGTCGGTGATGTCTTCTGGTAACGAATATAATTACAAAGTACTATTTTACATTTTCTGTCAGCTTAACATATTTTAATAGAAAAACCTGGTGTCCTGCCTGTGCCATTATGTGGCCATGATTTCTGCTACGTAATGTATATGAAATGATTTAGTGCACCGGAGACAAACTTTTTAGACTGAATAATTTCTAAGTCTTGCTGTGTGGGTATACCAGCAAAGTTGAAGAATCCTCCTAGTATTTTCTCATTGACCTGTTACAGCCCTCAAGAACGTTTCAACCAGAAGATCAACAGGAGAGAAATCAGACATACAGATTTTTTCAGTTGTGTCTTCAAATACAAATAACCACAGCAACAAAATCTGAGACTGTGGCACACCAAAAGCTGCAGACCAAATATATCGGTAGCAGAATGTTGCTATTGAATGATCTGAATGAAGAATGTGTCTTACTGTAGCTTTAATGCATGGCAATACAGGCATTTCAGTGGCACTTCTAATCATAATGATAAGGCTGCAAAGACCCACCCAGTGTATAAATCTGTCAGCTTAAGTGAAGAGAACCCTGCAAGGAGGGAACTGCCTCGCCTGGCCCATTACTTTGTTTATGCTACTCATTTATTTGAGAGAATAAGTAGGCTCCAGCTGGGTCAGTTGAATAAATGGACTCCTTCATTTTATGTTGTGTCTCTTTTTCAATCATTCCAATGCTTTTACCTTTATTGTGCATATTTATGGTTCTATTAAGATGTGGAAAAATATTTTCTGAGGTCAAATAGTAAATCTGATTTCTGTATTTGGTCTTTTATTAGTTAGCAAATGTTTAAAAGTGTTAAATCAACCAAAGCAGTTGGTCTGCACATGGAAAAGGGAAAAAGGAACAACAACAAAAAAAAATGTTAACCTTGGGTGAGATTCATTCAGCTGGGAAGGCAAGATTTAGCCACCAACAGTATGTCAGCTAGCATGACGATCTGCAGTGCTCACTTCTGTGAGGAGGCTTACAACAAAAGTGACCAGAAGGAATACTAGATGGGATCCAGAAGAAATGACAAATCCACTGTAGTTCAACCATGATACAGCAGAGGCAATGAGAAGAACGACGGGGAGCAGAGACAAAGCCAGAGTCCCAGCTTCGACCTGGAAGAGGGTCAGTGTAGAGTTGTTACATTTTCCAGAGGCATGAATATTTTTTAGCCTAATTGCATATATGCTTATTATTTGTCGTTAAATGCAAATATATATTCTTTTAGTAGTGAGCATTGTAGATAGCGATTCCAAGCCTGTGTTGTTTTCCATCCAGTGCCTGGTCTTCTACCATTTAAATGGTCTCTGTTTACTATGCTGTCAATAGTTCTAGCTTCTGGCTCACTTGTGAGCCTTCAATCTTAAACATGTAGCCAATTTAATGCTCAATATTGGTCCCGACCTCCAGGTCTTATTCAGTGTTTTTAGCTGCATGGTCTGGAACATTCTCTCCATCTACATCATTAACAGTTGTTGCTAGGGGTGCTGTTTTTAGGGAGCGCAGTAAGCAGGTTGGGTAGAGGAGGCACTCATACATTTGTTTGTACCATGAATGTGCAAAAACCTGTTATGATACAAAATGTATATTTAAGGTAGAAGATGCGCTTTACGTTTCTCAGCAGACATTCTGCACTGGAAAACATTTACTGACGATGTCACTTCTGTTGAACTTAACAGAAAGGTTATAGAGATCGACAGACTTTATTGCCATTCAGCTGCACATAAGGTACATATTGAGCGAAATTTTGTTGCAACCCTCCAATAAAAATAAAAAAAAGAGAAAAAAAGGAAAACAGTACAACTACAGTATATAGAGGACAAAGGTTAATGGGAGTTTGAGAGAATAAATGAACTCTTTCAGATGTCATTTGACTGTAAAAGGCTGACAGAGCATAAAAATAAACTGTCAGAGTCTCTAAACTGTGTGATATGGAGTGCAATATACCATGGAAAAGAGAGTTTATTTATCACCAAAACAGTGAATTCTAGCTTTAAAGAGTTTATCTTTGACACTTGTATCATTGTGTACTACAGCTTTGAATGCTCTCTTACAAAGACACAACCTTAGAAATATTAACTCTCACTTTAAATATAATCCCACATGGACAGGCAAACAGAAAGTCCAATTAGACTTTATTTTAAAACAACACAAGTGTTAGAACAGCATTATATGATCAAAAAGTTCCAATTATACCTCAGCTTAATGAAACAAAAGAACATCATTAATATAAACATCCAATTTTAAATGCCAGAATGGTCCAAACATTTAGCACTGGACTAAATGTTAATCCTTATCCATTTTGAACAACGACAACCCTACTTAACAAAATGTGAAAGTATAAAAACGTTTTGCACCAAAATGGAAGACTTCAGCAGTATTATGCAATTTTTTCTACCACATAAACATCCAAGTTTGTGTCATACAAGTTTATGTGAAAAGAGCTGTTCTGAAACCTACAAGAAGAAATCATGTCTCAATGTCTTCTGTATCAGCACATGCACAAGGGCCACATTCAGATCTTTCCTCTCAAAACCATTATGTTGTCTGGAGGTCAAAATGTAAAGGTTGGAAAATGCAACTGGTCAACCTGGAGAGAAGCATCAGCCCCTTTACCACATGGTAGGACTGAAAATGCTAATCAAATCCAAGAATCTCAGCGATCGACAGCAAAGTAATTCCCAGAAAAACAATAATGGCCCTTATTTGAAAAAGTCTTCAAACTTGGAACACACAATAAGACCAGGATGATACTCCGTGGCATCACATGCAACCCACATCAACCTCACAGTTCATGTCAGGATGCACGTTATCTACCACCATGTCCCCATTCGTTAACTCACTCATTCACTGTTTTTACAGCTCCATAATACATTTAAAGACAATGATTCCCAGTGGTATGCTATTGCAAAGTGATGTTTTGGGGCTATTAGTATGCACTAATATCTTTCATGGCACAAATACCATGCCACAAGAGTTCATCAGAGGCTGAAATTGAAGATTTAGCCTCGCAGGGAATAAACTGATGATCCACAACAATGTAGAAGTCATTGATGGTGTGACACGATGTTCCAACTGCTAAAACAAGGCTGCCTCCCATGGTCTGAGGCTCTGATCTGTCAAAGGCTGCGGCATGACGGCAAGAAATTTTTCAGTAGAACAAAACTGAATCAGATAACAGATTCCCTACCTCATAACAACAGACGCTTTACTAAAGGTTGTGTCCACTTGCTGTGTGAAACTGGACAATATGGCTCAGTGCTTCTCGAACAACGATCTTCACAGCCCTCTTCTTCCCTCCGGGTGGTGGAGGCCAGAGGTATACCAACAACAACAGCGCTGTCATGTATCTGTCCCAGGCAGACTAAAGATTGAATTGAAACACTGTCAGGAATACATTTTGTAATTTCACTATAAAAAATATAGATGTGTGCAAAAATTCCATCATTCAACTAAGTTGTGATATTTTGTCAGTGTAATGAAACAAATGATTTCAACATTCTGCATATTTTTTAAAAGTAGGCCAAAGCTAGGATTGGCATGATGACTCATTGTCCTTTGGGTTCTCAGTAGGCTGAAGGAGAGACTTGAGTCTTTTCTTGAGGACGTCATCTAGGTGTCATCAATCATCATTTAGGGGACAGGAACAACAGCTCACTGTCTGCTGAATGTGATGAGAGCATGTCTGCACATGAAGACTGCACTGCAGATTCTAAGGAGAAACCAACAATACAAAAAGTCAGTGGGCCGCTGCTACATAATTTGTGCCTACAATTAGGGGATAATTTTGCCTGTGGTTTTATTGAAGCAGGAAAAAAAAGAACAACAACAAAAAAATAAACCTTCTGAACTTTGCCTAAGTTTAGAAGGCAAAGTTCTGATCTTAGGCCTATCAAGACCTCTTCTGATGTCTCAATAGAAGAGGTATCAGTGAGGGTTGTATTTCTCCTACCGGGACGTCACTAAGCATCTTCATCCTCATCCACAAGACAGACATTTTGTCAAATTTCTCTTTGACTGTAAATGTATATAAATGGCTCAAATGCACAATTCTGTCAGTTCTTTATAGATGTATAAACATATATACAATTAGTTTATACACATAAAAGCAACTTTTATTTGTAGGAATAAAATTTCCTGCAAATGTACTTCTGTGACAAAAGGTGGATAAATTTATGAAAACGAACGCAAAAAATAATGTACTTTTTTAAGCAGGTCAGCTTGAATAAACTAAAAAAACATTACATTATCTCAGAAATGTTGAGCTGGACGAGACATTTCTTCCTGAGCATTTTGACAAATACAGTATCTGGGGGTGGTGGGAGCAACTATGCCTCTTTCCCTAATGAAAGGTGAAAGAAGTGAAAGACAGCTTCCAGCAAAAAATGATTTCCACATTCCAAATTTCTACATTTTATATACAGCTTGTGTATGGTGTATGGTGCGACACACTACCGTTTGTAAACATGTCGTGTTGTGTTTGCAAATGGAACAAACACAACATGGAAGAAACTCAAAGTGCAGTTTTTGAGAAAAAATAGTGGGAATAGCAACAATATATATCTATTTTAGCAAAAAAAAAAAAAAAAAGAGAAAACAAGTGGTATATCTTCCATGAGTCAATATTTAGCATCTCTAGTGGTACATTTATTTCACTCTCAGCTGATGTCAGTAAAGTTTGGTCAAAATTATATGTACATACAAAACCACCAATGCACTTATCTGTGTTTTTGGTTGTCTGAAAAGACATCGTGTACATCATTATGACCATAAGCTGAGTCGGTACATTGTGCTAACATGAGACTCTACAGTGTAAAAGAAACAACTCTGCACATTCAAACCTTTAAAAAATAACACTTTTGCATTTGCGTTTGGGTCCTGGTCAAAGTGTCTGTGATCTTCTCCCAATGAATTTAATGCTCCTGACCTGCTCCACTGTGGCATCATTGATGAGGAGGAGAGGGTGACTTGGTGGATCTTTCTTGAAAGTGACAATTTATTTTATTTTCAGGACGAGATTGCTTCTGACATAACGCTGCCTTTGCAGAATTTCGGCATCCTCAATATGCAAAGATGCACATAGTTTTAAGAAAGACTTAAGATCAAACCAATCTGTTGCTTTGGGGAATTGCTGCTCCCTAGAGTAATCCCCCAGAAATTGCTCTGTGGGAGGGGTGGGGGTAATTAGAGCAGTAGACAGTTGAGCAGTTGAAGTTGGAAGACCAGAGTTAAGCTCCCACTGCTGTACAACTTTCTCAGGCTAGTTTCATATGCTTGTGTCATAACTGGGACGTGTTTAGGAAAAATACAGATGGCTCTGGTTACCCTTGTGGTGGAATCTGAGAATGAAACTTAGACAGAAAAAAGTGCATAATAAACTTTAGCACAATATCTGCAGCTGTGACTTACATGTAGAAATAACTTGAAATGAACTGTTCACAGGTTTTATCAGCATTCAGGAAGAAAACACAAAAATACCTCATGAAGATAAATTGCACTACATTTGCTTTATAAAGATTCCTTTTCAAAAAATAAAAAATATTGTTTGAGTGACAACGCAAATTGAGCCCTGTTGACATCAACACTTCTTAAAGGGTAAAACTTCTAAAACATAGTTTAGCAATGCAACTGTTGGAATTGCAATGTTGTACCCCTTTTTTCAGCAACTGCAAATTATATGGAGAAAGAGTGGTATATAGAGCAGGACACTTGAAAGAAGAGTCTGAATATTTTATTTTGTGAGAGTGAACCGTTTTATTAAAGTACAGGTTGTACAAATCCTACTGGCTTCACATAAACCCTTTTTTTAAAATTCCTGCAGTAGAATTTGAATATTATTTGGGTAGCTTCCAGACTTACTATCAGTTAACAGTGGCCTGAAACAACCTCAAAAATAAATATTTGCTTCCATAGAATTGCTCTCTACTAACAAACATTCCATGTAAACAACCTAAATTTTTCTTGAAAATTGGAAAATTTCGTTAATCTAGAATTTCCTATATTCATCATTTTCACCCCCTGCGGCAGACTGGCGACCTGTCCAGGGTGACCCCGCCTCTTGCCCGGAACGCAGCTGGAGATCGGCACCAGCAACTCCCGACCCCATCAGGGACAAGGGTGAAAGAAAATGGATGGATGGATGGATGGATCATTTTCACCCAGAAACTTAAACTGTAAAACCAAACTAGCTTGCATGAGTTGCACTGCAGCGAAATATACCCCACACTGTAGAGTAAATAGTAATTTATTGTATGACATTTAGCCACAAGTCAGTCTGTGATCTTTGCTGATCAGAGCTGATATGATAAAATGACATTATGCTAACCAGAGTAATAGATTTTCCACCCTAGATTAATTTTTTGGAGTTGTTAATTAACATGTCTGTACTAATATATGTATCCCTTTGGATGCTTTCCAAAATAAGTTTGACCACAATCAGTCAGAGAGATGCCTTCCTGTGGCACAGGTTGGCAGTCATTCATTTGTCACTAATCACTGTGAATGATATCAGTGTCACAGTTCTCCATTATAGAAGTATTAATCTCCACTAATATCATTGCTTTGGGAAGTTGTTTACTGGTTGATTGCCAGGTCAGATTGGAGTCTAACTGGTATCAAATTTATGTACTAATAACAAAAAGTATCTCTGAAAAATACAGCAGTCTCAACTTGGTTAAGAAAAGAATCTCTTCCTACAGTTAACATTATCATATTATTACCTTGCAGCTCTTTTATGCTTTTGATTTTTTGTTATTGAAATATTTCAGATTAGCACAGAAATTGTGTAAATATATAAAAACTAATCCAGCAGGTTTTTTGTACACCCATTGTGGATAATGGTGTGCTACTCTCCTTTCCCTCCCGGAAATTTCTGACATGCACCCAGTCTCCTGGCAGCAGGTGCTGTAATTTTGTAGCCGTCTTGTCATTTCAAGTCTTTTACGTATTTTGTTTGTCTTCCACAGCTCTCTCTAACTTGGCTTCAGCAGGGTAAATTTAGTTTTCAAGTAATGCTTCAAAAGCAGCTCTGCTGGTGCAACTCCAGTCACTGGATGCGTTGATGTACAGGAAGTTGATGTACTTCCTGTACATCAACAGGAAGTTTGCCAGCTTATGTTGCAGGGACATGGTTAATTGCTCAGCCTCATCTGTCAGAAGTTTCTGCACCGATAATTTTATAGCACGATTTGATGCTGGATGACACCAGAGTCTGTTTTATGCCATTGCTTTTCAAGAACTGCTTGAATTCACTGGAGGTGCTGTCCTGTTATCTGATACCACAGAAACATCCTTCCAGAGATGTTTCTGAGCACATTAACAGTCTTCATTGTTGTTATGGTTTTCATGTGAACCACGTCAAGCCATTTAGAGTGACTGTCAACCAGCAGGTTGTTCTTTGACTGCTTCACAAAAATCTATGTGTATTCTCTGCCACACATGGCCAACAGTGCAGTGAGGCTGCAGCAAGTCACGCCCTCACAGACTGACAGGCATCACAGTTTTGCACTGTGTTTTCCATGTCTACATCCAAATGTGGCCACCACACCTCTGACCTGGCCATCACTTTCATTCTGTGTATTCCTGGATGTCCAGCATGCATTCAGTGGTCCTGTGTGCTGCAGGCACAATTACTCTCATGCCCCACAGAACACACCCATAGTCTACTGGTCCAGCCTTCTTAAAATTGAGCTGACTGATTTCATCCTAATGGTGGCTTTAAACTATCTTATTCCAGAATGACCTCCAGCTGGAAAAAGGGTTGCATGAGTTGCATGTGGAGTCCCCCTCAATGAGAATATCTCACTCCAGTTTTGTCTGAATGTATTGGTTAGAGTTCGTCTTAGGGTCTGCTACATTAAAGCTCCTTCCCCACAGTGGAGCTGTAATATGCAGGCTAGTTAGCAGGGCCATTGATGAGGGGGGATAAACAGTTTTCCTGTTATGTAAGTTGCTGAGACTTGCTGTGATTTCAAAAATTGAAGCATGAGTGAAAAAATAACTAAAAATTGCCCAGAAAGTGCAATATGGATTACCAGTTTAGGAAATGGTCAAAAACTACATCAGGTCAAGAATTGTGGTGCATCAATATGAAGCCATTCTGGAGAATCACTTAAACATTGCATTTCTGTAGCATAACTTATATGTTATTAGTATCTGAAGGATTTTTGTTCATCAATTTACTTTTAATGTTTCATAGATTACGTAACTTCTAAGCCAATTTGAAAGCTGCAAAGAGCCAAACAAAACCTTTTATGAAAAACATTTTAGATTCCAAGGTGAGTAATGTTTTTTATGTACATGCCGACACACAAAAGGATATATACGATGTACGTAAGTGTGTAAGATGTTGATTATTAAACAGTTCAGTCAGTTAAGCAAACCTCTGTGCAGAATATTTCAATCTTATTGAACAGATGCAAAGCAGCTGACATAGAAACTATCCTGCATTTAAATACTCTGACAGATGCCAACATTTAATAATGAATTCATTCATTAACGACTGTAATTTGATAATCTCCGCCTGTCATGTTTGCAATCCTCCGCAGTTCAGTGCAGAGCACACAGAAGCCACCATTAGCTCAAGAGCAAGTAATCTGCTTACGGTCATATGCAAAGCAACAGGAGCTGTTATTTCTGTTGTAAAGTGAGCATCAGCCAAAGGAACGGAGTGAAACAGTGGGAGTTGATTTAAGTTAATGAATCATGCAGATTTGTGTGAATAGATTTCATAATAGATGTAATTTGGTAACAAAAGGGAGGTTAATTTGACCACTGATTAATTTAGTTTGGGTCTTCTCACAGCCCTGCAGGTGAAACTGCACACAGTGTCAGTGTATAATTATCAGTTTGCCTACATCAGACTGTGTTACACGGTATTTGTGCTTCTTCCCAATAATTTCTCCAGCCCTATCACTGAGCTCTGGAGGCTGTTTTGCTTTGGAGTACATTAAGCTTCAATTAGGGATAATTTCTGCTTTCACCTTTTTCCCATTTAGATTTCCGGTAATGTTCTGTTTCTGTCTAGAAGAGCTTTATTGATGACCTTTTATATTTCTGATGTGATCAATTCCAGCTCACTGCCGTCAATTTAAAGTAGCTTTTTTAAACGAAATGGCAAATTGGGTCAAGAGAGTAACTACATTATTGAATATGATTTGACCTATGACATGGTCTGGTATGTTCCAATGAGGATGTTTTAGATTTGAAATACCTTTTAAAATAAAATGTTCATTTATTAAAACATACTTCTCATTAAGTCTCCACCCACTAAGTTTGAGTTTAAAGTGATCCTAGCAGTTATGCTGTCAAGGCTTCGAGCCCCTGGTCGGGTCACCCAAAGCAAACAGGTCTTAGGTGAGGAACCAGACAAAGCTGGGATTGTCTTTACTGGGGTCAAATGTCAGAGCCGAGATTGAGGCGGCATCTTGGGACACCGTGGACCCGGAGACTGGAACAGCATCTACCCAGTTCTTTGCCAAGCTCTACACAGATAGTGTGTAATTTCAATTTCTGAAGTCGGCAGCTTGATTCCAAAAGCACTGAATCCTTGATGAGTAACATTGCATGACCAGGCTGGTGAAGATGCTGCCCGACCCTCGTGGAGATGGTGTGAGGTGGGAGCATGCTGCGCTCTAGCGGATCGTCTTATTCCTTGGACTCATGTCTCTTCTACACATCCAGCTGGATCCTGTTGTCTCAGTTCGGTTACGTGTAAGAAGAGTAGCATGACAGAAGTCCAAGGTGAGGTGTATTTTCTTTGATGCTGTCAAAGCTGTGACAAAGACCAGACACAAGGGTCGAAACAGGTGGCACAGGTAAGTGATGCTCAAACACAAAACTGACTAACAAATGACTAGGATTGAACAAGGATAGATGACAGCTGAGGTTAAATACACAGAGGATAACAGAACAAGAAATAGCTGGAATCAATAGAAGGGGAAACATGACACAAGAGGACTGAAATAGTCAAAATACATACACAACAAACATAATCCTCAAGGATGCAAGACACAGTTTAGTTGAATGTGAAAAATAATAAAGGACACAGGCTCGCACTGGATGAAACACTGTATTTCTTTTCAGGACCGTCCTACATTTGAAAGCTTTCAGGACGAAAACAGTCCTTAAAAAGTCCTGAGTCAGTTGACGAGAGCAGAGCGCAAGTGATGCTGAGGGCATCGGGAGGTACATGAGGGAAGTTTGCCCAGGGGGAGTGTGTGTGGAGGGGCGGTGCAAGGAGGTTCATGGGGATCTGCTGGGTCAGACAAAGAATTAGTTTTAAATACTTCCAGTGCTAGTTGTTATTTTTCATTTTTTTGCAGAGTACCTCGAGACGACATTTGTTGACAATTGGAGCTATAAAAATAAACTGAATTGAATTACCCACAGGTTGAACAAACTGTGGCAAGAAAAGCCTGTGCTATTACAATACAGATGTTTAAACATTGTGGCAACCTTGCATCTTACCTGTTGAAGTAATTTTCAGATACTATTTCATTAAATATTCTTCCACAGGCTGACCAAATGCCGTGAGAGAAGATGTGTCTCCTGTGGGACAGTGCACACAGGAAACACTTGTCCTCTCTGACAGTCTAGTGTTTCTGTAGCCCAGGGAGAGAGCTTTTCATGCTCCACTGTCCTTCAACAATAGAAGTGCCACTGTAACTCCATACTGCTGTGAACCGGGGCCTGTACTCTGAAAGAGACAGTACTGCCTACTTATTATATGATGCATTTGAACTGGTTAAAAATGCAGCCTGAGTACTGCCTGCATACACAGAGACAGTGTCTCACCAAAAAAATAACTTGGTTTTATCCATGTAGCCTACATATTGCAACAATGAATTATTATGCCATCAAAGCAGGACATATTGGACACAGTGGACATATTGTCCACAGTTAAAATCCCTTCAACTGTCAAAGAGGACAACTTCAAACGCTGGGTAGCGTTTTGACGGTTACGATGAAACTCCTCCCCATCTAGTCACTCACATTTTCACCTGTATTGTTGACCACAGTACAAGAACATGTAACACTCTGTTTTGAACTTTACCTCCGTAGGACTGAGGCTTTTAATTCAAATTACATAATGCAATTAATTTGCATTATGCAAAATGTTTTAAACAAATGAGATTAATCACATGATTTAACACATTAATGTTTACAGCCCTGAAAAACATAAATCTTAAGTAAACCAATTGTTCCACATGTTCTCCAACTAACAATGAAGTCAGGCAGATGATATACATTTTGGTCTGTCTTCTACACAAAAACATTTAGTATCCCTAAAAACAATTATTTACAAAAACTCCAAGCAAGGTAGATATTTGAGCACAAATATGTTTATTGTCACTGCAGTGACTTTTGATTCTTCTGGCTCAGGCAGGAAGTGAGAGAAAGTTCCTTCTCTTACAGTTTACATGTCCTTCAAATAAAAAAGAACATGCATTATTGAACAGAATACAAACCATGAATTGATGGAAATAAATGTAAGCAGGAATGCAAAAACCTGCATCTGGAAACAGAGCTGCCTAGGTCATTGAAATTATTTCACATCCTGGTAAAGGAGGGGGTGACTACATTTGTTGATTCCCCCAGAGAGAGGGGCATCTGATCTGCACTGGGTGGAAAGGGGCTCAGTGATCAGACCAGAAGGAGGGGAGCAGGAGGCAGGCGACTGAAGACAGAAGTGTAAGCTGTGGTGAGGTGGGAGGAAGCACTGCAAAGACTGCATGACAGAGAAATGCATCCAGCAGAGATGTAGTGGAGCTCTGAGTGAGATGAGGCCTCGGTAGCAAAGAGGACATGGTGTTGCTCAAACCCATGCCCCGGAATTGAACCGCTAAGTTGAGAATTATTAAAAAATAGTCATTGAGCTCGGACTGGCAGTCAGGGAACACGGAGCAGATGGTGTCCCTGAAAAGAGAGAAAGCCAGAGTGAACTCTGACTGATTGAAATCCCTGGAATGGGAACCAACACTGCTGCATCAGCCCCAAGCTGCTCTGCAGGTCCATTTTCTTTACAGAATGAGTGAAAAAAAAAAGCGTAAACTTAAATAATACATTGACATTAGTATTTTTTTCTTCCTTTGAGGTTGTTAATAGGGTCTTACCAGCTTCTGGAACAACTAAAGAACATTTCCTGACACACTGATAAATAAATGAGAGATAACGGAAGATAACTTCTTGATCTTTTGAGTGAAATTCAGTTGTGAAAAACTGCATAGATGCATCTATCCTTTTCAAAGGGGAATATCTCCTCTGCTCTTCTGTGTATTTATTGTGATTACTCTTTGTTCCTGCTTTGTTTGCTCGCCTTGTCTTCCCCTGTTCTGCTTTATTTAAGCCAGGCTGATGTGATAAATTATTCTTTACAATTTTTAGTAAGGTTCAACTTCTAAGTTCCAATTCTTCCCATGAGAACGCATGCTGTATGGTCATGCAGCCTAGATATCAACACCAAGCTTCTTTGCATGTGTAATTGTGGAAGCATATTTAGGGAGGAATCCATTAGTCTCATATGTCAGATCAATACCATGGTGATTTTCAAGACAAAGGAAAAGCATTTGTATCAAGCTGTATGCACAGTTTCTCACACCTGTATGTTTTCTGTGCTTGGCAGCTTTATTAACTTGCAGCAGGTTTAGTTGCAAATCCTCATGGTGTAAAGTTCACTGTTATGGTTGCTGTTAGGAATTTGTAACTTATTGAATAATTATGTAGTTTGACTCATGCGCCTTCCAGCTGGGACCATCGTTTTATTGCTAGAATAGTATTTTTAGTAAAACCTTAGTCAAATAAGATTCTTAAGAAAAAAAACACCAATGTGAAACGTGCAAACTGTGGGAAGCAAAACACAGATGGGGGATATTTTAGTTGGTGTTCTTGGGAGTTAAGTTACCTTTTATGCCCTTGAAGGCTTTAAGTACATCCTAGTACTTTACTGAGGACTTTTTTTTTTTGCTCTTAGGTTCTTACTGTTCTATTTATATCTCCCTCTGGATCATCAACTTTTATTGCCATTGGACATTTAGAGGATCTAAAGATCATTCTTTTTTAATTGTTGGGTAACCTTTTTAAGGAGTTCTTTAATAAATCATTTCAGGACTGTGTTCCTTCTCCTCTGCTCTCTATCACCAGTACGACCCAGGAGATTCAGTCCTGATCCAGCCTCCTTCAAGACCAAACACTGCTGCTTTTTTTGTCTGGTATTGCCGTTAGAGCTGCAGGTATATCTGTTACTTCCACAGTAGGACGACTGGCTATGTTTAGCTCTGGAGGTTTTTCCTGTGCTGAAGAGAGACACTGATAAAGTCACATAACAGTGTGTTTTTGACCAACTACATGTGTGTAATTAGTCCAAAACTTTTGGTGTTCTCTATTTACAGTTTGCTGTTCTATGCTGAAACACTCGGGAGTTGATGTCACAGTTACTGAACATTTGACAGGAACTTAGAAAACTTCCAGAAAGGAAAGTTTCTCAAACTACTTCAAAGAAGCAACAGAGTCTTGCTGATGGAAACATCCTAAACCAACATAGGATGAATGTGTGGCTCAAAACAGGAAGATTCACTGAACCTCGTCACATCCGTGAAGGAAGTGTCTCCATGGAGGAGGAAGAAAACAAGGGGAAGTTTTGCTTCAGTTTAAGAGTAGCTCTATTATGGTGAAGCAGCAAGTTCATCTAGTTCCATATTTTCTGAGGTAGAAAAATAGAATCAAAATGACTTTTTCTCAATTCTGTGCACATAGCTTATTAAGGAACTGGTGAGTGTACAGTAGAGCACACAGCAAACAGAGATCAGTGTCACCAAACTGATACAAAAATATTTTAATTTCATTTCCATCTAACTTTATTCTCAAATAAGCCAAGTGGAATATTCTCCATCCACATTTTTTTTTTTCACATTTTATGAACGTCATACTTTTTCTTTTAAGAAAACTACCACACAGCATTTCTGCACTCTACAAGAAGATGTTAAAAAAGGCTCCAGTTTGTGGTTAAATGGTTTTATGAGTCAGGTTTATTTTACAGTGCATTTCAGCAGCAAGGCACTTCAAAGTGATTTATGTGATAACAACATAATAAACATAATACATAAACATAATAAAATGATATAAACATAATAAAAACGATATAAACAGTGCTTTGTCAAATGCAATCAAGAATAATTATCACATAAACATCTCATATTGATCAGATTTGATTGATCAGAAGACAGCTCTAAACAGGAGGTTTTATAGCATTGATTTACATCATTTAAACACATTTTCTTGAGGGACATTGAAGAAAACAATAGCAACCTACAAGTATAGCTTTATGTTTGCAAATGCAGTTAATATCAAACACCTTAATGCAAAAAAGAGGAAGCTTACAAGTTTGTGAACTCCATTCCAACTGTGAAATATGAAGATGGCAGAACATTATGTGGAAAAATCGAAGCAAAATCAAGACATCAGTCAGGAAGTTAACGGCAGGGTGACAAATGGTTCTTTCAAATTGACAGTGGCCTGTACTTGTATAGGAGGTGTTGAAACTGGCAACCCGGCGGTTACAATCTATAACCTCCAACGTCTGTCTGACATTGGTTTTGTAGCTAGCTGATCTAGTTTTGTTGCTAGATCAGCTACAAAACTCATTTTAAGCAGTCCATCACAGATGACCTTTAGGGTTAAACTGCAAGCAATCTGAATGACAGGAGACTGCATTTGCTAATTGACCCATGATTCTTAATGTATTTTCATTGAGTTTTATAATCTGAAGTTTAGATTTGTAATTGCAGGCATGCTGCTGCCAGTCTTGGCCAGGTTTCTCTTGAAAAAGACATTTTTAAGTTCAATGAGCCCCACCTGTTTCAATAAAGGATATGTCACCTGTCATTTTTTTCACTGCAAACTTCAATCAACATTTCAACTGTTGCAGTGGACCAGCTGTATGACGGAGAGAAACTGTGAGTTTACTCATGAACAGCGCCAAGAACACAGGTCAACGTTTGGAGTGGAATGACTGTAATAGAGCAACCCTGCAAGCAGCGCATCTCTGACGCTATGAAGAAGAGGAACTGCAGCTTGGGTCAACGTCCTGTTGGACCTGTACTTTTTGTGCTGTCCGGTGCGAAACTCCAGAACTGTATCAGACTTTTTGGTGTGATGGTGTGATTTATTCTTTGTTTCAAATTGTCCTTTAAATAAAGTTCATGTGTGGTCGTTACTTTACATCTTTTGACTCCATTACCTAAATCTAAAAAGCTGCACAAGTTTAAAACATCAGAAAGTACCCCAAAATAGATAGCTTATCTATATAACAAAACAATTAGCTAATCGGAGCAGTGAATTTGTATGCATCAAAGTGAAATATCTGGTTTTAGTTGAAGACATCAAAACTACAACCTGGATGTTTTCCATTGCTGAGTGTAACTGCAAAAATCCTCGTATTAGTAGATAACGCTGTGGTAGATAATCAATTGTACATGTTTGTGTGCCAGCTGGTCCAAAAGACAACATTTTAGGTAATTCCTCATAAAAGTTGCTTCGTCAGTAAATGTAAAGTAGCCACAAGTTTTACATCCAGATAATGCAGGCAGTGTATGGTACCCATGTTCTCTAGCATTTACTGAGGGGCACTAAGAAGTGGATTTCATCAGATCATCTTTGCTTCCCTAAGGACCTACATTCCACCAGACTCACATCAGTTATTGCCTACATGAGACTCAACTGAACAGAGCTGAAACTATAATGTGAGGAAAATCATCATGGGTACATTATGCTGGCTTATAATTGCTTGTGGTGTGAGCTCTAATGCCTTTTTAAAAGGGTGTTTTATTCTCACTGCAGCACAACTACATTATGAGAAACATAATTGATTTTTTCCCCCCTTTACTTCATGTCATTAGTAGCTGTGATGTGCGATAATCAACCTGTGCCCCCACAGTTCTTGTTAGTGTGACGTTAGTGAGTGAAACAAAAGCAAAGTGTTGATTTTGATACAGATTGTGTTCAGAGAGTTAAACGAAGACTATATTATTGCTGTGTCACAATGGAGCCATAATCATTTAGGAAGAGTAAAAGACTTGACTTTTTTTTCCCAGTTCAGATAAAATCGAAGTTAAGTGACAACATTTCTATTTTAGCGTTTTTTTTCTTCCCTTTTTCTTTTTTTGAAAGGATACTTTAATTTGTATCAGGTCATTTGTGTGTCCTGAGAAATATGCATCTATTGTTTCATATGAAAATAAATATTAAGCAAGTCTTATCTTCAAATTGTCTTTTCCTTTAATTTTGCAACCTGCTGTTCTGTTCACCCCTTCATTTAAGAAGAATGGTTCTGCCCAGTACTCCAGTCATTAGTGTACTGGTCTATGCTGATCTCTGCCAGGGTATCATCTTACTCTTTAATAACTCTAAAACGTCGATTTTGTTATGTCCTAGAAACATAAAGACGCATAAAATATCTTATGTTTTATGTTTTGTTTGTTTTTCGCCAACTGCTTTCATGTTAGGATCTTATGAGTAAAATGTTATAAGCTACATTTGCTTAATGATCTGAAGTCTGGCACTGGTGGTGACCAGCATGAACTCCTGGATTCACCTCCTGCATTAGGTTTATTTGTTTTTCAGTGAACTTGTGAAAAGCATGGCCCACATCAATAGCCAGTCATTGAGTCTTCATGCAAACCTTACCCAAAATAGTATGCAGAACACCAGCTGCTACAGTTGACCAGTCACATCATAAAGTGCATAAAAACACTCTTTTTTTCTTCCTGACATTATGTTAGACCATTTCACATCAATTAAGGGTCCCACACCTTTTTTTAAACGTGACAAATATTCTGAGATCTTTTATGTCTTTTTCTAAATCAAAAGTTTACATCCATAATTACTATGCCTTCAAAGAGCTAGTGCAGATGCTGACTTCATGCCTTTTCAAAAAACGACCTGATCGTGTGTTTAAAAGAAATCTATCATGCTCCTTGCTAAATTACAAATAATCTCTGATAAACCAGATATTAATAAAATGTTCAGTTTTTTTCTTACCAGATCCAGGTAGAATCTCGTCACAACATTAAGTTGGCTAAAGGAAATTAAAAAGCAAAACTTCATGCTAAAATCTAAAGAAATCATAAAAGGTGAGGAGCAAAGTCATTGACATTCAATAGTCTAAAAAGTATTCCAAAGTATTCTATTACTTTGGTAATGTGTTGTAGTGTCAGATATGTGTTTCACTTTTAGAAACAATAAACTTAGTAAAGTATTCCATCACAGAGCTGACGGCCTCCTCATCTTCCTCAAGAAATACAAACATTTCTTTTTGAAAGCTGCAGTTGACTGTGTAGATTGCATGCAAATAACGCAAGGAAAACTGGTTCCTTGATGCTTTCCTCCCGCTCTGGTGCATAATGAAGCCACTTCTTGACAGTTTTGCTGCAGTCCTTGTCAGTCATCTTTGGGTCAAACTGCACAGCAGCAGCCGAAAAACACAAAAAACAAGAGTGAGGAAGGCAGCAGTTTGGGCCGGTCAGAAAGACAATAAAAAACATTTGAAAATTTTTGAAACACATTGAAATATTAAATAATGTACTGGTTATAGGTCTGAGAACAAACACACAAACCGTACGGTTTCTTGTATACTCACAGTTAAATTAATAAAGACATACTAATTAATATTTATCTTAATGTTAGATGACATAAATAATCATACATTTACCTAAAGCTGCAGCATCAGCACAAACCAATGCAGTTATTTTTCAATAAACACAGTTAAGATGGAAGTAATATCACCAAACTAACTGCAAAAGAGCTCAGAATAGAATTCAATGGGTTCTTTCCACGTCAGCTTCCGCATTCGGAGAAAAGCGGCTTTTGTTCCGGTTTATTGAACATGTCATTTTACATTAGGTGCTTGCAGGGCTTGGCCAAGGTAACAATTAATGATATACATCGATCCAAGGCTCCAACAATAAGCTGGAGAAAGGTTTTAAGATATACGCCTCGTTATGCATTCATGGATACGTGTTTTACTTTATGACTAACATCAACTTTAGCTTATGCTAGTAGGCAATAGTGATGGGTAGATGAGGCATCATGAAGCGTTTCAACCCGTATTAAAACTGTATTGATTCTGTGCCACTGAATACTGACATTAAACGGACATTAAAAATCCCTTTAAAAAAGCAATGTAGATGACAGACTGATTAAATGACCTAGTGTCTATACAATAATATTTAAGTTATTGTATATTATATATTGCATTATTTCATATCTTAAGTTAAATTGAAAATATTTGATATTCTCAGGTACGGTCAATAAATTAAGTGAACCTGTACCATAAAGTGAAAATTTAAGTGAATATATTTGGAATGAGGATGCTTGTGAACTGGGGTTGTTCTTCACAAATCTTTATTAAAAACAATAAGTTTTTCCAATGTTTTGAAATTTAGTCTGTTGCACTTTTTTGACACAACTTCTGCTGTAGAATACATCCTCTCACACGGCACAAATGAGGCTGGAGTGCAATGGTATTGCAATGGCAACCAGAAGGGGTTAGGATAAATTGTCTTTTGGTTCTGCCAGTATGTCATTGGATCCTGACATCTGGCAATATTGCCCTCTTCAAGGTATCTCTGCACTGCCTGAATGGCATCGGCTGTGGCACTTTTGATCTGCCCACCTACTTCAGTGTCAAGATGGTGCCAAAGGTTATCTAAAAACAACAAATTGCCATTTTAGTACATCATCTCCGAACAAACGACAAATAATGCTGAATAGATGGGTGCAGACAGCTGTTGTGAAGACGGTCCCGGCTGGAGCTCATTTGATTATAGGCGCACATTCTGACCGCAGTCTACTGATGGCATCATTGTCTTTGGAGGAACCCAAGTGATTTAAATCTGGGGTCTAGAAGTGTTGCTAGGATCAACACACTTTTTGACTCCAGATTGGAAGTAGTGTCTGTGACTCGATGCTTCAGGTGTTCATGTAGGTGTATGGCTGCCTGTGTATGTAAGGTTGAAGCATTGCACTTTAGTGCAAGACAGAGCATTTTGATCATCGGTATGACCTTGCACCGTGAAACTCGCCTCTCTTCAGACAACTCCACTGTAGCTTGATGAAAAGAAGCAAGCACAAGAAGTGTTTCTCCTATGATGGTATGCTCACCAGCTGTAAGTGGAGTCAAATCTGTTTTTAGAGAGGCCAGAGATACCCACACTGGTTCATCATGTAGCCTTGACAGCATTTTATATGTGCTGTTCCAGCATGTTGGCACTTCATTGATAAGTTTCAGGATTGGTCGTCCCGTCTGCCGGTGCACTTGAGCAAGCTTCTCCTTGGCTGTAGTTCTTGATCTGACGTATGTGACAATGTGCCTAGATTTCTGTCTGATGGATGTAAGTGTGGGGAGCCGATCACATGATTTTCTAACTAATAAATTAAGAGTATGTGCAATGCAAATGGAGTGCTGAATTAGGAGGCGTCTAGTGGATGCGATCATGTTTGGTGCTGCATCAGTCACAAGACACTTTACTTTATTGGTTATGGCCCAGTCCTCCATTATGTTTCTTTTGACTTGGGCCAAATTGTCAGCAGTGAGACTTTGTGGAAAGTATTGCACTCCCAACACAGATGTACACAACTGCAAATATTCATTAATGTAGTGACAGGTAAGAGCCAAATAAACCTCAATGTTCACAGATGTCCACATGTCAGCTGTTATACTCACTGCCACAGCTTGCTGTACTTCCATTTTCACTCGTTCCCATTCCTCCTCATACTTTTTGGCCACCATTTGTCTGAAAATTATACCAATAAAACCAAAACCAAATCAATATATTTAAATTAAAGATTAAATAAATTGTATATATAAACTACTACTTTAGATAATTTCCACATAAACCTTTCTGGTTGGCAAAACATATGAAGGTTCAAGGACTTGAACCAGTTCCTTAAACTCTTGCCTCTCCACAATACTGAGGCTGGCAATCCTTCACAAAGAAATTCATTAGAGCTTCATCCAGCATCTGCTTCCTAGAAGCTTGATGATTAAAAATGAAGTAAACAATACAGTTATATGAAATAATTTATAAAAAACAACTGAGTAATTTGTAGAATGGCTGTATACCTGAGTTTATCCTAGCTGTATCTTGGACTTCATTCTGATGCCTGGACCTATAATGCCTCAGTATTGAGAAGGTGGATTTATTTAAATATGGCAGTTCTGTCAAACATGCGCTGATGCATCAGTGTTGCCAGACCGATCACTAGTAGGTAATATTCTCTGACGTTTTTCTTGTAAAAACGTTCAATTTAAGTATCTAAACCAGGGTGCCCAAAGTCGGTCCTTGAGGGCCGGGATCCTGCATGTTTTAGTTCTCTCCCTGGTGGTAGTAACAACCTTCTCAGCATGTCAGTGTTCTTTATAGGCCTTCTAATGAGCCACCATTTGATCCAGGTGCGTTAAACTAGGGACTGATCTAAAGCATGTGGGATGCCGGCCACCAAGGACTGACGTTGGGCACACCTGATGTAAACATTTTAATCCATTCTAAAGGGCAATGTTTTTACCTTATTTTGTACTTATGTTCAAATCTATTATGTGTTTCCATTGTCGTTAGTGTCAGAGACCAAGTAACGATGGAAGGTTACAGTTTGGGCTTTTTGCTTCCAAAGCAAGAGGAAGCACAACAAGCTCCACAGCTCAGCAGTAGAGCAGCACTGGTGTCAGAAATTGAGTTCAGCTTACTGTTTAGGTTCAAAGTTGTTGCTTTCAGAAACATTTGGCCGTATTCCTTAAGGTCTCCATGTTATTTTGTTTTATTACTTTTGCATGCTTGTTGTGATGGGCTCTAATAGGATGGTGTTTACAACAGTACAGGTGAGTCAGTTGTTCGGCTGTCTGGCTCCAGTCTGCTCACTCGTTCCCATACACTCGCTCTTTCAGACTGAATACAGATGTGATTCCATGGAAATAAGACAGGAAAAGCTCCTTTATTTACCATCTGTCTCCTCCCCGGTATTTTTAGGCTGAAGAAGCTGGTCCGGGGTGAAGTGAAGGCTGCAAACCTTTCTGTGCAGCATTAGCTTAAACTGGTAGCAACAAATATTTACAAGCCACCGTCTTCTTAATTCAGGATCATTTGGAAATCCATGAAAAATTAAAAGGCCATTATATTAGAAAAACAACAATGTTCATAGTGTTGCTTTATTTGCGTCTGAAATACAACTTTATCTTTCCGAGCTTTCATGACAATTCGAAGCGGAAACAAGAAAGTTGCATTTATCTCATGTGGATATGAGGTCAGCGCTGTACGCACAAAGAGCCCATTCAGAAGCTGGTTGCAAACAAGCCAGCAGCAGAGTGTCTGTTTGGGACAAAGCACTACTATAAATAGGGGGCTGGACCGCTCTGCTGCTTGTAGTAACTAGCAAAGGTTCATGATTGAACCACAGTCAATCATTAACCTTAACCAAAGATCTACCTTTTTGACCATAATTCAACATTGAATTACCGTCACTTGCTATCTGGGTATTGTTCGCCTCCCTCAAAAAAAATCTGTGAAATCCATGAGCGTGTGGTGCATTACATTCCTACCACAGGACAGGCTGATGGGTTTTAATGTGGATAAACAAGCCTTTGATTACAGATGTAAAACATGATAAAAGTATTGCTCGTGGTCACGGTCCTCACTGGACACACAACATAAGGAGTCCAGACCGACTTCCATGATTAGTGGAGAGGTTTTATTAATCCCAAGTCTGGACACAAAGGTACTGGGAGTCATGGCAAAATAAATTAAAAAAAAAACAAAAACTGGAAAACCCTGCTTGGCCTACGATTCCCCGACAAAACAGTTTAACAAATAGATGGTTTAAGAAAAGAAGATAGCATCTGTTAAAACAGGATCGGGAGCGAGGCTCAGAGTGACACGAACAAGCAGTTTGCTCACCTGAACTTCCTCGCTCCCCTGGTGAGTGGGGCTTGTTCCATTTAAACACCTTCCAGCCAACCAACTGTAAGGAGAAAGCACAAGAATTAATCAGAATTAATCACTCCTTCACAGAAGTGACACAGAGGCACGTCAGCGTTTCTGCAAAGTTCTCCACTTTGCAGAAAAAGAAAACAAATGCTCGCTTTAAAGAACTACATTTTGCATCTATATTCATAAAACATTTTCTTTTAAGACCATTCTGTTCTTTGATGTTGCAGAGGTAAACCATTAGCATGTGGTATTGGCTATTTCTGCCGAACCTTGATTATTTTTTTCTGGGAATTTGTAACGCTGCTTGGCACATCTTAAAAGTATATAAATAGACGCTTGAGCAATTAAAAAGCACAAGATAAAATCACCCCTCCTCAAATGTTCTGCTCTATTCCCCTGTCAAGGAGACATGGCCTCTCCCCAGTAATCCTGTGTTAATAGGATGGGTTCAACTAGAGTGTCAAGAACAGCCAAAAGCGAAGGATTTTCAAAGCACTTTGACAACTAACCCACTTCCAAAAATCACTCAGTAAGCACCAGCATAATGGAGCTTATGTCCCCGCCAGGAAGCATGGAGCTGCAGAACATCCAGCACAACAACTACAATTCAGTCAATGTCATAATTTAAGCTCAGGGTTCATGGAAAGTGTTGCTTTTTAAGCAGGAATTAAGAAAATGGAAAGAACTATAAATTAATCATCTTCACTGTTTTATAGGAATAAATCTGTTGAGCAACCAATAGTGTCAACTACTAGTTGAAATATTTTCACACAGCTCAATGCCATCATACACGTAGCACTCTGATTGGGTTTGTGCACAGCTAGAGGAGGAAACATGTCCAAATTTTGCTGGGGCAATGGGAAGAACTTATAAAAAATATTTTTTACATATTTGTTGACGGTGCAGGACCATGTAAAATTAACATTTTTGAGCTTTACCTTATACTATTCTCTAATTAAAAACAAACTTTGAGTGTTGCCTTGATTTATTCATGCATGTTTGATAAATCCTTTAATCTTCCGTACCAATCATTCAGCTGTGCAAAACGCCTGCTGGAGCCGAGTGCTGCATCTGAGATGCAGCTCCTGCTCAAAGCTGTGGCTCCCAAGCTTATACCTCACAAAGCAGTCCTCCTCCAGGACTGCCCCCGTTCAGACTAGCCCGTTATAGAGGAGCACTGTGATGACTTCCTGAAGGGGGATATTCAGAAAGAGCAGGAGTTTTTAAACAGTTGGAAATCTACATGGGATCGATTTCCGGCATGAACAGCCTCCCAAACCTTGATCATTGCTTTGACTGTTTTGAAGGAGCAAAAGCCGCTCGAGATCATTAGATTACCATAACCACGTTCAACTGGTGGTATGAAATTATTTTTCTCGTAATACTGTATTTTTATGCCAGACATAATGGGCTATATGCTTTTCAGAACGTTTTAATGTGAATTCTTAAAAACAAAGCTTTTAGTGCTTTTGAATAAGAAATTGAGTAAGAGTCCACTGGTAAATCCAAAGGACATATCTTGGTAAGATAGTACAAAATGAAAAAACATTTTAAATCTAGGTTTGTTACTTTGTACCAAACTCACAATTTAGGTTTAGGGGACAACTTCACAAAGGATCAGATTCTTGTGGAAGGCTTTTTCCCTGATTTTATGAAATGAATGAAATCTTTATTTCATAAAGTCTTTATCTGAGATCAAACTTTGCACTTTGGTCCAACCCCAACTCTAGCTTACATGACAACTTGATTGGTTAGTTAGTGACACCATTGCATCAAATGTCTGTATCCATTTCTGATTTAATGTTGCAAACCTCATGTTTTTATGTAGGATTATATTGGCTTCTGAATCCTACCTTTTTACATCTGTGCTTATTTCTCTACAGGACAGATGATCTTTCACCTCACCTGCATATGACTGAACTGAAATGCACTTTCATCTAGAAAGAAGCTACGCCTCACAACTGTCTACAGGATTTGGATGGCATTTCTGCATCATTTCTGTATTTGTCTTTGTAATTCTCTGAATATGTCTCATATTTTGTGAGAGAGCAGGGCACTTGGGGAAAATCATTTTTCAGCTCTGATCTGTGAGCATAAACACTATTTGTTCTCTGAGCTGTGTGATAACAATTTGTTTCTCATTTAAACCTGCTTCTCTTTGTTTTTTACTGCCAGGCTGTAACAAGTTAAAGGACCATCTCACTTGTTTATCCTGTCTGAACTATGCTACATTATATAACCAAAGGTTTGCTGATTCTTCCTGTCTCATCACAGTTTTGAAAGACAAACTTATCAAATAGATACATTTGTTTACTGTAACCATAATAATTCAAGTACAGCACTGAAAGTGAAGAACATCCCTTTTTGACATCAAGCAACATGATGTTGCTTGATGACGCCACACTCATTACAAACAAAATCACTGACTTTGTGCAGCTCCACAGGCTAAATCCTCACCTGGGGAATGAATTTTAAACCCAAACTATAAACATTTTTTCTCTTTTCTGTAACTCCATCTCAGCTGTTCTGCCCAAATAAATATTCTGGACCAGTGTGAGTCTGCTGTCTGAAGGCAACATGTTCCCCCATCACAGCAGATTCTGACTGAGCTCACTGTGCTGCTAACACGTTCGCTAACTAGTTCAAATAGTGTAGATTTGAATTAAGCAGCAACACAACCCAAATCCAAACAAGTATCGCTGTGCCATTTATAAGGGTTAGCTAGACCTCCAGAAAAACACTTTGTAAAGGAAATGTAGACAGCACTGTAAGGATTTCTAACAGCAGAAATGTTGAACTGTCTTTGATATTGTAAGACATCACTAAGTTGATGATTTCAAGAAAAACAACAGCTTATGTAGCTGTAGATTGGCAGTTAGCAATGTGAAATCCAAATTGGGCTAAAATGTTGGCAGTTATGTTTTCAGTATCACTTCTATTCTGAATATGGACTGCCCATTGTACATTTGTCTTTTTAAGGTGTAAAGAATTTGCTCTTCAGGAAATGAATGCAGCTATATACCTGCTCTTTCTAAAAGAAAACAAACGCACCATAGAGGAGGCTCGCACACCCAATATACACCCTCATTCTATTGGCTGCGATGATTGCTAGGTGATGGTACTTTTTGTTCTGCGAGAGAACAGAAAAGAATTATCAAGAAAGCATATTTGAAAGAGAGCAGATGTTCTAAGTGCAAGCATTACAGGTTTTGAGAACAAGGAGATGAAATCCTGCTTGCAAACTGAAAATGTGTGCTCTCAACTTATGGCAGTAAACTTCCCCCATACAGGCTCCTTTACTCCAGAGTTGCACCGCTGGATGTACGGCGTCTTTTGTTTTCTGGCCATTGGGGTTAGCACAAAAACAAACTTTCCAGTTTCTTCTTCAAATGTTCAAAGTCTTCAGCTTGAACTTGCTGGTCCAGTGCTTCCTTGCATGACAGGCTGTCGGGAGGGAAGGCAACGTCTTTCTGAGTGCCAGGCTTCATACATCATTGACATCAGTGGAACTTCTGAAGGCTGGTAGATTTAGATTGATGGGTTCCATTGACCTCTCATTGCTTGAACAAGAGGATGACCAGGTGTCTGATTTACTTAAATCCAAGACAGATCTCAGTATTAGTCATCCAGAGATTTATGCGGATGTGAGAGTGGCACCACGCAGTTGACCCTTTCAACAGATGCTGTACGAACTCAAATATTTATCAAGCATTGAGATATTTTTGCTCATGTATTGTGTTTCTGTACAGACATTTTTGCTAATGGCTTAGAAACATTTGTGCATTTTTTCTGTTTTATGGGAATCTTGTTTTTGTTCAGCAAAAACAAGATTGCTTCTTATCTTTTTAGAAGGTGATCCAACCACAACCCCTAAATACCTTTTGCCTTTAGTGACATGTATTATAGCATGTTCATACTCTGGATAGCTTGTGGAATTCTAATAAGCTGAATGACCTTTTGATTCCATTTGAAAACTAATCCTCCTTTGGAACATTTTCACAATAACTGCCATTGTGTGAGCCAGTGTCTAATTACTGGGTAAAAATAGAACCGGCCTCATCCATTTTCCATGGTGAAATTACTCAGAAACATTTAATTTCTATGTTCTTTGTCAGCTTTTTTAACAAAACCTTCCCTGCATTGAAATATATATATATATATATATATATATATATATATATATTTATTTTTTTTTTGGATGTAAGAAGAACTACAGATTAATGTAAGGCTTGCTGTTGTATTTCACAAAGAAAAAAAAAAATTGCAACACTTTTTTGCAAGGTCTAGACATTCCTCATAATTTATTTTTTTCCTCCTGCAAGGCCCCTGCCTTGTTTAAACACAGTTCAGAGAGCCTTGACGGCAGGGATACCCATAAGAGATGGCATGTCAGGCTGAGGAATAGCCTAACTAATGAGGACTCTCATAATCCTTTAGCTCAGACCTAATGGGGCATTTAAAGGAAGACAATGCATCTTCTGGCACATAACCTCTCTCTTCCTTACACCCTCATTTGTAGGAAATCATGTTTCAGGAGGAACACAATTAGCTCACGCAGTGATAAAGAACCACAGCTTTATTTAATAAAATAATATTGCACTTCAGAGCAACCCTGCATTTATCAATAGTGCCACTACATTAGAATACAAACATAGTTTTGCAGTTTGAACCCATTGTTAGAACTCAGTATCATGATGGAATGTGTTTCATCTCAGGTTCAGAGAAGGCTCATGTTTCCATCGATAATCTACTTGTGAATTTTGTTAATCACCAAGGAGTTTTATTTATGCAGCTGAAATCCAGTAATCAGCAGTGTGATATGACTGATGATGAGTTACTTTTCTTGCTTTGAAGAATTAGAGTGGATTAATTTATTTATCGATTGAAGTAAAACAGAGATGGGATGAAAACATAGTACTAAATCTCTCTGCTCCAGTCCTGTTACTTGTAAAATATCTTTACAGTTCTTTGCTGCAGTCACATGTTCTTTCGTTAGAACATGATAAAATTTGTTTTTGAAGGTTCTGCACTTGCAAAGTCCCAGGGGCAAATGAAAACCAGTTAATATTAGTCAGACAGCATTCTAAAAGTCAGTTATATTATGACCTTGAAGTATTATACTCAGATGATACTGGAAGGTATAGTCTGACTATATAGCAAGTGATATAAAAGATCTTATTTCATAATTTATTCAGAAGCACTTTTGAAATAATACATGAATACTTTAAACTGTAATAAAATAATCAGTGATTATTAATTAAAGTTGATTATTTATGTACCTTAATATAACTGAAAGCAGCACATCTGTCTACTAAACCATTATCAAAGTGCATCTTTTAAGAACTCATAGCCACTGGCATTAAAAGACATTTGGATGAAAAAATAATAATGATAAAAATGAACATGATAAATAAATAAATAAATAAATAAATAAATAAATAAATAAATAAATAAGAACAAGCAAAACACTTTAAACTGCCCTGTGATCAAACTATAAAAATCCTCTCCAAAATGAAAACTTGAATCATGGTCTGTAAAATCTGAAAAATGAAGGTAAAATAACTGTTTACTATCTGCTGTTTTGTTGGAACAGATAGCTGTGAGGCACCCAGTGACAGCTACAGCTGTTTTATGACCCAATGCAGCATGATTAAAAAAAACAACAGAAAAAACCTGATAGTAGCCCTGGCCTTCATGTGGCGCCTCTGGAGAGGCTGATTAAGGCAGCCTCCAAACTGGCTCTGTTTTGGACAGATGGAACAGGGAACAGGCTTGATGAGAAAAGGGGCCAGCAGGTCCAGAGCCATGTGGATATTGTGTCTTCATTATAATCCACAGAGGCCTTGAAAGGCAGCATTGTTTAAGGAGCCAGTGAGCATCTCTTAATGCAAATCTGCTGAAGCACCAGCAGGAGCCTGTCTAGGAAGTTTACCTTTCTATTTTCAGTTACATACCCGCCTCCTGCAGACGGTGAGGAAGTGAAAACATTGATATTTAAACTTAAAAGAAGAACATTTTAAGTACAAGGGTTGGCAAATATTATTTCATAAACACTGAAAGGGACCTAGTAGCATGTTAATAGAAAAGTGCAGAAAACATCAGAGTTTACTGCAACCCAGCACTCAGCATGTCAGCTACTAATTAAAGCTTTAATAGTAAAGTCACTTAGCCTGTTATGAAAGGTGTGTTCTTCTTGGTGATTGTGTATCTTTCAGCAGCAGTGTTGTTAAAAATGTACCAGTATAAGGATTTTATGGAGGAGGCATACAGTGTTGATGGTCCAAGTTTAATTTTTCTATTAATGGAGAATGTAGTGCTTCTGAACACTTCTGATAAGGTTGGAGAAGGGAAGAAAAAGCTTTGGCTCACAGATGCTGCGAAAGATCCAATTAACTCTCTTAATTCTCATATATCTTATGTCTCAAAAGACCAAGAATGTCAATTATTGCCAATGGCCAATGAAAAACTTGAGTGCGTTCATACATTTAAATTCCTAAATTATTATAATATTTTTTATTATTTTTTTTGCAATGGTCCTCTTCAGAGACGTTTTATTTCATATTTTTCTAATTAAACAGATTAGATTGTAGTCATCTTAAAGTTTCCAGCCTCTGTTTGAGGCAGTCTGGAGTAATGCAGAAGAGACCATGAGAACATGCAGACATGTTCTCATGTTTTAGTTTACACCAGCGGTATTGGAATGGAAGTAAGACTGAGGTTCTATGCTACCTGTTTGACATTTATTCACCATAGTAGGGTCTCAATTTTTGCCTGAGCAGCCTGACATATTTATAAAGGAAATGGAACAATTGTTGTTCGTGATTTTCACTAGCGGGCTGCATAGTGGCAGTTTGTAGTGTCATAAATTGAGTATTGAGGTGGTGAGGATGGACGCGGTGGCCCCAGGTTGTAGAGAGAAAATTATGGTTTAATGGTGATGTTTGAAAAGGGAACAGAAATCCAGGCAGCACAGGTGAGCGATGAGGCAACATACTCAGATACTTGTAGCTCTGGCAACACACCAGACTGGAACGCGGCAAAAGACAAAACCATGACAAGGATCTGACAGGAAGCAGGGGGCACAGGTGAGGTTAAACACACAGCAATAATCAAGATAATGAGGGACAGCTGGAGACAATTAAGGACAAACTCAACAACACAGAGACTCAGTAGACTAGATACATACACAAAAAAAAAAAAAAAAAATAAAATAAAATAAATCCTTACAGGTAGCACTATTACCTCGCAGCAAGAAGGTCCTGGGTTCGAATCCCAGCCTTTGGTCTTTCTCTGTGCATTCATGAGTTCTCTTCAGCTTGAAGCGTTATGGAAAACTTTTTTACTAAAAGTACTAATCTGCAATCTAAGGTAAAAAATTTCTAAGCAGAAAATAATATGCAACCCTGTACTACCCTCAGGTTGGAACATTATGGACCAGCATCGACATGTGTTGTGTCAGAGAACAGCTTGAAACAAATGTTATGCAAAAACTATATTGTTATTTCGAACCAAATAAAAGTACATAAAAGTTCAGAACCTAACAAGTGGGCAACTTTAAGGTTTAAATTTAGTTCAGTACCCCAAATCCCTTAGTTCAGTCTGAGTTCAGTCATAAGTAGTTTTAGTTTGTCTTTCAGTTTGTTCAGTCGATTAGACTTCCAGTCCCAGTGGTAACTTAGTGGTTACCATGTTGTGGGTTTGACAATGTTGAAAAAATGCTGTCTTTTGATCAAAGTTATGAGGTCTGGCTCGACATCTCCTTCAGAAGAGAGTTCTTCAGTCCATTAGGAAGTTACCAGCAAAAGAAAACTATTCTTGGTTGCGGTTCAAGTCTATCTCAGTAGGACATCATCACACCGATGTCCTGCTCCGTTTTCAGGGTAGCCTTTGTTCTTGAAACATCAACATCATACATTATAGGACTGGAAAATATGCAGGAGGTTCTGACTACAGAAGGGAGGTGTTGGTTAAAGTGGAACTAATAGGCAGCTGAATGTATCCCCATGTATGTTGTGTAGTGAAGGAGGATCTGGATGATGCATTAAATCTTCTGAGCTGCTGGTGTTATGTGCATGTAAACACATTAATAGTGATATTATTAGTAATAGCTGAGGTCCTTTATTCTGTGTTACATTACATCTCTAAAATATTAAGCCTATAAAATAATTGGCTTAATATTTTATTTTTAGATTTTTACATTTGAGTGATATTGAATAGATAATTACCTGACTATTAAAGATTGAGTTTAAATTTCCCCATAAGAGATTGCCATATTAAAGAAGGTGATAAAAGGAGAATATCTGGATATGAATCCAATATTTCTTTCTCTCAGCAACTGAAATGGATTTTTTCTTTTAATCACAAAAAATAGTGAAGTTACCATAAAAACTAAAACAACTTTGAACATATCTACAACTTTATCAATGCAATTGAGTCACCAATAACCTTATTTGAGGCAGAGCCTGTGACTGATTAACTTTCCAGAGATCCACAACACACTTTGGGGAAATGCTAAAACCTTAAAGTCCAATAGTGAAGTCGCTGCATCTATTAATGTGGAAAATCATAGACATTTTCAAAACAGACAAAAGAGCAACTTTACCCTTTAAAGCCCATATGAGACAGTATATAAGACTGCAAAGACTTGCACATCAGTTATGAAGGTTTCAGACAAACTAATAAATATGCATTATGAGATTAGATTGTGAGGAATCAGAAAAAGTAGATCCTGAAGACCTCTTATGATGATTCTCACAAATGGAAACAGTGTCCCCTCCTCTTGAAGCAGGTCACTGTGGCCCCAGTTTGGAGCCTGAAGGTGGCTCCCCTTCCTATGTGCTCACCATCTGCGGGAGGGGCAATAGGGTCAGGTGTAATGGTGGCCGAAGGTACGGACTTTGGTGGTTTGATCCTTGGCTACAGAAGCCGATTCTCAGAAAGTCCAATGTCAGGTCTCTGGTGGGGAAGAAGCCATAGCTGGTGGTGAGGTTCAAAGGTTCACCTTGACACACAGCTGTGGCTCTGTAACCAATCTCCTTGAGAGGGATTGGACACATTTTCACTCTGGTGTTGCCCTGCTGAGAGGTACATGCTTGTTGCATCTATGGAGAGCCTCTCGTGGTAGGTGGACACCAGTAGTTTTCTCCATATGGTGTATTGGCTCTCCCTTAGAAATATGATGAGAAACTCAGTCATTTGGGAGGGACTGAGAGTTGCTGCTTCTCCACTGAGAGAGGAGCCGGTTGGCGTGGCTCTGGAAGCCTCCCTGGTGATTTTTGTTCCAGGGAAGACCGAGGACACGCTGGAGGTATTATGTTTCCCAGCAGGCCTGGGAATGCCTTGGGATTCCCCTGAAAGAACCATCTCAAGTGATTGGGATGGTTCTTTCATCTGGGATTGAGCTGAAGCCTCTTTGACCCAATCCAGTATAGGCAGAAGGGGAAGGCTGTAACAGAAAAAAAATCAAAAAACTGAAGCTCTGTGAATACTTTCCAGATGGACTGTATGTGGGACTGATATCAAAAATATTATATCATTAATGCTATATATATATATATATAT